>JASVER010000034.1:268301-280994 GCA_030449065.1 Oceanodroma leucorhoa
AAAAAAAACCAAACACACAAACAAAAAATCCCACACAAACAAACCTTAAGAACATGATCTATGCAAGTCTTTTCCTTGAATCAGAGCTTGGGAGAAAAGCCCTATTTACTAGTGTATGAGGGAAGCTAGATAAAATTAAAYGCACACCCAGGGACAGGACTCTGAAAAGTCTGTATTCTCCCCCTAATATAATGAAAAGCCGAGAAGTGTGACATGTTTGCAGATTATTTATTAACAGTAGGACAGAAGCTATTTTAGGCACATGTCTTTAGACACCATTAACAGAGTAATTTACTCTCCAGAGTGCCCTTTCAGGAAACAGTAGGAACTAAGTAAACCCCATATATCATTCAGAAGCAGGAACAATTCTCATTGTTTCTTTCCTAAATCTATTTCCTTTCTCAGAACTTTGCCACCATATGGTCAACAAGGAAGCAGTGTAACAGGATCTGATAAGATTGAATTATATATTTTAGCAAGCTTCAGGAGCTGGGCCAAGGCATTTAAATACATCAGTTACTGAATTAGGACAAACCGTTTGTCATCTTATCAAAAGAGAAAATTAAAATGAAAGACCTCACATCTGATCTAATGCATGAAGGGCCTCATAGACATGATAGCAATGAAGGGCCAGACACAGGCATCCATTTGTTCCTCATGTTTGTGTTTAAACAAATGGCTCCTTCCTGGATATCTTTTTTTATTCCTTTAAGAGAAGCAGGCAGCAGGCGTGACACAATACGCATCCAGGACTGACAGGAGGCAGGGTGCGTTGCTGTAGTCCGTTACTGCATGTGTTCAGTTTTCTACTGCTCCAACAGCTGCATCCTCTCTGTCCACACGTCTTGTGTTAAAGAAAAAATCAATCTGAGAAAGAACAAAAGTAGAATCCTCTCCCCCCCCCCCCCCCCAAATTATGCGTTGATGTGTGGGGCGTGGGTGTGCGTAACCACAAGGTTCTGCATGTTCTGCGTCCCACAGATTTTGAACGTGAAATTAAATGGCCTCTACTTCCAACAAAGCAAACAACGCAAGGAGTGAATGTAAAGCCCAGAGAAAAGCAAAATATAACATTTTTCAACAGGTCCTAGTAACATTCAATGGGACAAATAATGAGAACAAGATGGAATTTGTGTTCTGGCTTTCTGCTAAGAGAAGACTCATTTGATTTCTCAAATTAGGACCTCAGTAGGATTTTCGGTGGGCTTCCTGTCCTGCAGGGATAAATTTCACCCAGGGAAAACAGACCCAAGTTCCTACATGCAACAGAATAGGAAACTGTTTCTTCCACTTGGGGGTTACAGCTCTTTTTTTCTACCCAGCTTCATTTTTACACCATCCCTGTTGAGGCTAGAGCCATATGTACATTTCCCAATGTTATGGCCTAAGGACATATGGAAACATATTGTGGAGATTCACAGTTATTTTGAAGCAGCAGAAAAACATAAGAGAAGCCTGTCGAACTGCTCCTTTGTATCTCCTACAACTTAGCTGCAAATTGATTTCTAATTTTGTCAGAAGATTAAGAAAAATATTACAGCTRTCGCTGAGGTTTTGCGATGTGGAAGTGGTCCTCACCTTTCACTGCAGTGCTCCAAAAGCCACCGCCAGCCTTCCTGGAGACTGCAGGGAAATCACTGGAGATGTGGGAACTCCCTAAGCACCCAGGAGAGCACATCAGTGGGTTGAGGAAGAATTAGATGATGTCAAACTAATGGCATTTGCCCAGGAATAGTGGCCCACACTGTTAGAAATTAATCCTGAAATAGTGTAAACCACCTAACTGCTGCTAACTGGTCTTGTCCTCACTTTGTCTCTGCTAGTGTCTCAAGTTGTGTTTTCATTTCCATATATCAGGTGCTGGTCTTTGCAGCCTCTTGTATCTTTTTGGAAAACCAGCAAAGGCAAAACATTTAGCTCTTGTTCTCAGCTCATTGGAAGAAGCTAAATTAAAGAGGACGTTACTGGCTTTTCTAGCTGCAGCATTGCGTATCTGCACAACCAATCTCCCACAAGGCCAGAGGCTGCAGAGGATGCAGAGGCTGACGGTGCTTCTTTCAGCTCCAAATCTAGGACTTCTTTACAGTTGCAGCCCTTTTTTTCCCTGCAGAAGGAATTGTTTGGACACCCCACTTAGCAAGAAAACGCAGGCAGAGGCAGTACATAAAAAGTTTCCTGCTCGGCTAGCATTCAGCATGCTGCTCCTGTAAGCAAAGCCTCGCAGCTCTACAAGGTGCTGCACATCTTGAAGATGTTCTAATGTTAATGCACTTTATATAAGCAACAAGTATTCATTTAGACAAGGGCTGTTCAGGAGCCACACTCTCACTACTAAGTAAATTAACTCAGGTTAATTTACTTTTGCAGTAATTTTTTTAAGAAATTCAACTTCCTTTATTTAAAGTAAATGGGAGAAAATAAATAAAACCACAGTCCAGATGGAAACAAAGTCTGTTCCTTCTTCATTAGCCAAGCCACAGACAAGTTATAATTCACATCTCCCTTGAGTCTCATCATTACCCAAATTTGGAAAACAAGCATAAGGGTTAGGGGGTAATGGGGGGGAGGTGGGGGGTGCAGCTTGCCAGCAAATTACATGCTAAATTTCTTTGACTTTAATTGTATCCGAAATAAATGAAAAACTTCTTGTGGTCCAAGTCATGGGGTTCCTTAATCAACAGGGTAGAGTTGGGCTTGCGAAACTGAAGTCCCTGGGGAAATGGCTTCACTACTAAAGGAAACAAGTGACTCAGAGCCCCATCCTCAGAGTCAGATCTTTTCTTAAATGGTTTCATTGAAAGCAGTGATTGCCTATGCCCAGGAGTAAGAGCTCGGACTACTGGTCTCAAAGTCTCTTTTTGTGCCATCTCAACAGCACACATTGGGACCTTCAGCATAGGCTTCCAGCTGACGTCTCATGAAGCCTTGTGTTTCTTTCTGGTCTTATTAGGGAGTCTAGTTTACACATTTCTGGTAGGGAAACTACCAGAGCCTAAAGGTAGCTTTACATTCTGCTCTTAGGAGTTGAGTTGCACTATAAAGTCCTTATCGGTAGGAAAAAAAAAAAAAAGAAAAAAAAGTACTATCAAAGGATGGGTGCCTTTAACAATGGAGCGACCCTTCTTAACAATTAGAACWGTTAAGGGTAGAATTGCATCTGATTTGCTTGATGAGTCTCATTTTTAATGCAATTAGGCAGCCAAGGTTTGACAGACTAGACTATCAGAGCGCCAAAGAGCCAAAGGGAATTTGCATGTATTATAAAATAATTGGAATGGCAGGGTAAAGTAAGAACCAACCTGACCTAAGCCTTCACTCAAATAGAATTGTGTGAATAATTGATTTTCCACATTCCTGGCTGAACAGAAGAGGTAAAAAAAARAAGTTCATCAGCAAGAACAGATTTTCTTTTTCTAATCTGTAACAAAAAAAAAAAATTAAAAAACCCTGAATGTAAAGACAATTCTAAAATGAAATGTCCATTTGAAACATCACACTGAAGCATTTCATTTAGAACCTATAAGGTAAAATATTTGCAGCCAAAAATAAATCGGCAAAATGAACATTTTTGAGAGGGAAAACRAAACAAAACTTTGGACTGAACACTTTCACACATCTTTACTTTCAAGAAAAAAAAAAAGTCTTAAACACTGCCATTTTTTCCTCAGCAGAAAAAGAACATCTGTTAAAACTACTGTTTTTCAGTATATAACTGTTTTAGTGACACTCTTGTCAAGTAAGCATTATCAAGTGCAAGGTTTCTAATCAAATCCAGAGAGTTAGGAAACATTTGGAAACTCATCCTATATAGCCAATAACAGACACTAAAACCTCCATCTCCCAGCTACGGGCCACTCCTAGATGTGGCACTCACTCTTTCATTCCTAAGCTTTGAAAGTTCCCAATTCTTTCTGRACTGATAAAAATGTTGCAATCCTCAAATGTTAACAGTATGGAAAAAAATAAAATCCATTTCCTCACTGTGTTTGTGTACAGCTTTTTGCTTTCCAAACTGCAGCTTTCCTACTTACATCTAGAACACAGGTTCCAAAATATCGGGAAYGAATGGATTCTGACAAGTTTCTTACTCCAGTCAGAGCCAAAAATCTACCARAAGGGTATTTTCTCCCTCCTATTTTTTCCCCCCTCCCAAAGAAAACCTGTTCTTGTAGCTTTTTCAGAGCTGATGTCAACCAAATGTACTGAAAGGAAGCACCTGACCTTATTTGCAACATTTAGCTGGACCTGAGATTTTACATTTCACCTATTTGTTATTCCAGGGCATAAATAGTAGGTAAATCCAGCTTTGCCAGATTGTTCCTACCTTAACTCTTGACTGACTTCTGGAGCTAAACTGAAGCACACTTTATTCCACTCATGCAGTTTAACTCTTCACAGAGGTCAGAGTAGCTCATACTATTAAATAATGCAGGCTAGACAATGCTGACTTAATAAAACTCACATGTCATTTTGTGTTGGAATTGATTTTCTTACTTGAGGGCCACTTTAGGTTGCAAATCAAAAGTGTCTTCTGTTGGTTCTTTCAAAAGGATGCTGCCATTGCCTGGGCTTCCTTCAGAAACAGAGATTGATGGGACCAGGCTTGTGTTGGGTCAGTGTCTAATGGCCTCCTCTCGGTGGCCTGAATTATTCATAAGTGCTAGAGCGTCTCATGTTTTTTGATTAACGTGCACAATGGAGGATATGTCATAGCTGTAATATCAAACTCCTTTTTTGCATTTTGCAGGCAGAGTTTTCCCTCTTCCTCCCTCTTTCCCATTCCAGGTCCAAGAAACTAACTTATTTTGGTGGTGGGCATGTCCTTTCTTAACATTAAGACATCCCTAGGCAAGTAGCACAATTTAACTCACTTCATTTAGACTCCGCTAACAGTTACGTTTTCCCATTTTCTACCATATTCAGGCTTCTTAAACAACGGCTCACATGTATCCACCTGAACTATAAACTTACTAAGATCACCAGACCATTCAACAGCGAAGTTGAGAATACAGTTACTGCTCTCATAAAAATAACCCTTCCCCCCCACCCCATTCCATCCACCTGTAGATTTTCACTAGTCTGGTTCTYTTCCAGAATTTCAAAAAAAAGTTTGCAATTCACACAGAGAAGGATCTTGTTGTGCAAGATGTAAGACACTTGTTTCATACGCATTACAGCCTTTCTCATCTTTCAACTCTTTTCCTTTGGAATCCTGCTTTGCCCATTGCTGACAGTGAAGCTCTATTTTATCACYGATTCCTACACCAGTTGTAGGCAGTTATGTCTACAAAACCATGACCTGTTGGCTCAAGAAATAAGCYAAGTCCAAATATAGCAAGAACTTAGAAAGGGAAAGCAATTAAACCACTTCTAGAATTAATTATCTTCCACTACTAATTATCTTCCATAAAAGGTAGTGAGCTCAAATCCAGCTTCACCCACAGACATCCCTACCAAACRTCACGACCAATTTACCTGTGCTTCCCGCTCTGTAATGGCATTTCTCCCTATAATAATGGGTGCAAGAAAACAAAGACAAAAAAACCTCATACACACAGTATAAGTCCATGGATAATTCTGAATTTCTGGGGAGCCATACATACTGCCTTACAGTATGTCTCACATACTGCTTCACAGTATGCGGCCCAAGAATATGCAGACAGTGGCCTAGGTCTTCCGAGAAGTTTGCAGGAGGTGGGACGCAAGGTACTTTGCAGACAAAGCCCGCAGGTACAAGACAGGATGGGAAAAGGAGTTCTGCTCTTACAAAGAGGCACAATGTGGTTAGATGCAAAGTCCTTGTGACTCTTTGAACAGCTAGTATGCAAACGAGAGAAGCAGAGGTGTGCTGGCTGGAGCTCCTTGTTTCTCTTCCCAGCTTGGCTATAGACTTCAACATTGTGAGTTTGGAAGAAGAATTTTGAACTTCTGCAAAATTGGACTTTTGGGCTACAAGACATACCATCTCAGCTAAAGAGCCACACTGCAGTGGGCACGAGTCRGGCTTGTTACAGCTGACACAAATGCCATCTTCTGTTTCTCASAGGTCTTACTCACTGCGACAACAACTGCAAACCTCATTTAAAAAGAGAGGCAGGGAAAATGGTAATGACTAAAACAAAATCAATGTGTAATGCTATTAATTATAACAATGACATTATGTAATTGGAAAAAGCAAATTACAGAAGACAGAGGGAGGACTTATGGTCTGTTCTGATGATCAACACTGAACTCCTGGTTGATGGATCAATTATGTATATAACTGCAGCCACTTAAATAGATTTCTGCAGACCTGAATCTTCTCAGCTTCAGTCCAAATTATCTAAGAAAATTTAACCAATTAAAAGTAATATAAACTATACTATGYACCAATAACAATGAAATACATACTTAGGGACTTTACAGTTATAAAGTCATTAACATTCTCTGAGCACTATAGAAGACTAGCAAGTGAAAAAAAMMCAGAAAGTTTGGATTAGGATTTTGTTCATTAGCAACTAGTATTGATGTGAAAAATACTATTTTGGTCACAGAATTCATCTTAGAAGTTAATAAGCTAAGAGCTAAAAAAATACAAAGGAACTAGAGTTTTAGTGCTAGATAACCTAGAAATTACATATAGTAGAAACAAATTGTCTGTACTTTAAAAATSAGTTCCAGCCTTTTAACTTCCGAGTAAAATGTTTCTAGAATGACAAAGTATCTACAGAGGCAAAGTTCCACTTCTTAATATAGTGCCCAGCTCTGTTCTGAAAGTAGCAGTGGAATGCTTTAGAACAATCATAAGAAAAAGAATACAGTATTGAGATTAGACCTAAGACTAGTGTCTTTCCCCACGCTTCCCCCTAAAATGATCACTGAATGAACTATTCCTTAATTTTAGTCACTCCTATACTTCAGTTTTTCCCTAGCAGAACTAGAAAAAAAAATTAAATCTTGGTATCGATTTCCTTTAGCTGCYGCCTTCATCGTCTGTCTTTTAGGGTACATTTAGATGCAAAGCTGGCAACACAACAAGTTCTATCTTGTAGATATTTTTCCCTTCCCAGCTGTGTTCAGAGACAACCATCCCGAGGTAAGCTGTGGTGTCCTAATCCCTCTCTCCGTGTAAGAGAGTAACATTTCAGTTCTCCTTCAGACAGCATCTCCGTATCATTCACAAGACCAGAAAGACGATCAACTCCCCACAACCATCCCCAGGGCCCCTGAAGAGCTACTCGGAGCAAGTTTGCCGCAGAAGATAGAGCACATTGGTCCTCCAGGACCAGAAGCAGCAGGAATGCTTAAATAGAAAGGAGGCATCTGGTAAACCAGGGATGAGACAACACATGAGGCCCAGACTGTGGATTCAGGTTAGATGTTTGACTTCTCTCACAGGGGAGAGACCATCGCTGCCTGGAGGGGACAGGACACAGGTGACAAGGTGGCACGGTGATAGGACTCAGGAAGCACAGCCTGTCCTGCCTAGACCATGGGAGGCTCTGGGAGGTCTTGGCAAGCAGCTCTCAGGACTGGGGCTGCCCCAGAGCCTGCAAATAGAAACACTGGGAACATTTGTAATGAGACCTTCTGGTTGAAAAGCCATTTGGAAGGATATAGCGTGGCCCATTGAGCAGGAAAACATGAGCAGAGATTGAGGCAGTTAGAAAGAGGAAACTAATCATTCAGAAAGGTTGCTGAAGTATGATTTGCCTGAAGTCTTTGACAACTTTGAACAGCGACAAACCAACCCCAAACCTATTTTATCTCTGCCAAGAGATATCCTCTGAAATGCCTTCAGTGACCCACCAGCCAGGAGGAGACTCCAACACAAGCCCTGGGTTGAAGAACCTCATTAGCAATTCATATTTCAGCATTTCTAAGTTTCTGTTTATCATCCCTAGAGTTCATTCTCGATGCACTAAGCTAGCCCCATGAATTCATGAATAGATACAAAAGACTTATGGTCRTCATTAGGATGTATTTCCCTCCACATAGCCGCTTTTTAAATGTCACTAATCTTTCTCTCTCACAGGTCTGCTGCACAGAGCACCTAATTTGCTTTGGAAGTTTGGGAATGCAGAGTCCAACCACAGACAGCATATTAACTGTACATACTTAAATTTTATGAAATCCAAACATTTTTAGTGTCATTTACATTCCATTCTATCCCTGTGACCTTCTGGGCTAACAAGGAAAAAAAACTGCCCTCACCAAGAGGGATGGATAACACTGATTTCATTTATGCATTCCTTTTTTCCATTTGCTTTCAAAAACTAAGAGGGAGAGGAAAGAACAAAGTAAATTGACTTTATAGCTTGATCTAACACAACTTTTACTAAGGCTATCTCTGTATTTCAGATGTGAAGATACTTCTTTCTCATTCTCTGCTGAATTTGCTTTAGTAATTTCACCTAAAATCTTTTCTGCTTAAGGGTCTGTATTTGATGGGTTCAAGACGTCAAACTAAGTACATTAAAATTAATTTGAAGTGTAAAGTGAAAGATATATTTTTGGGATTAGAAATGCTGAAATAAATTACTAAGTAGACAGAGGTGATCTATAAGGAAAAGATAAAACAGCACAAAGTATGAAGGAGATATCTGGCATGGAGGGAACATGAACAGTGTGTATAATGAAGCAAAGATGCCAAAGGAGGAAAAACACAAACAAAAACAAAAATACAGAAAGATAGATGGTTGGGTCTCAGAACACCCTGAGGGGAAGAGGAGCATGAAAAAACAACCAACCCATGTCAGTGTGAAAAGAATAAGCCATAAAGAAAAAAAAATCTTCAGGAAGATCAGAAGAAGAAAATCTCATAGGGTGACAGGAAAGGGTCTCCCACCAGGTGAGGATGAGTCCAGCATTATAYTGAAGACTAAAAAAGAATATTTAGAAAGGCTCTGAAATTTCCAGAAAGATACCATAATAGTTAATGCAGCTAAATCTGGGAAATAACAGGGGAAGACTGTCTTTAACCCCTATTTCCAACAGCGGAGTCAGAGCAACAGGAGAGAAGGGGTGAGAGAAGAGTCCCTTGGACTGAAGGGGTCACAGGTGACCACAGCCTGTTTGCATGGCCTCAGCCCCCTCCTTCCCAGCCATGGCCACCGCACCTGGAAGGAGTCATGGGGGCTTCCTACAAGGGCATCCCCCTAAGGARAGGGGCTGCAATACCGAGACTTGCTTTAAGGGAGGGAGCAAACCCATAAAGGCATTGGCAGACCAGGCTCTGCTCAAGGCAGAGACCCCATGGGGTGGGGGGCAATGGGATGAGGCTGGGGACAGTCTTAGAAGCTGGAATCACATCCTCTGGAGCAGGCTATGCACTGCAAACAGGTTTTCTTGAGCGCTCAGGATAATGAAAAAGTCATGGATGTAAAAGGGAGGCTGTTGGTTTCTCTGCAGTATAGGGGAATAAAGAAAGACTTCCTAAGAGGAAGATTTATTGTCAGAACCARAAGATGGCATGCCACTACCTCCAGCTAGAGAAGAGTGAGGTACAAGAGCTTTTTTTCTTCTTATCAGGCTCTTTTTTTTTTTTTTTATTGAATTGCAGATCACTGCTTGCATGCTTTCAGTACACAGCCAGTGTCTCGGTGCAACAGGAAAACTGCACCACGCTGTATTCTCTCTTCGCTGGGCAGGGATTTTCATGTCATCTATTATTCACATCACAGCTTGCTGCAGTGATTCCAGGAAGACCTCAGAAGAGCCCTGTCCTCCTGTCAGGAAAAGGAAGGGAATACAATTTCCCCATGCGAGGGGTCAGGAAACTGGAAAGCCAAACCGTGCCTCCTCCCTGCGCACAAACCCTGTGCCTCGTAGCAGCATTGCCCGCAGAAGGACAACACTCAGACAAGTGAATCAGACTAAGATAAGCATTTTGAAATTTAACTACGGCATCAGACAGAAAGAATCACATCATTTTTAAGTATTAATCAATGTAGGACAAGAGACAAGCTATTTTCTTTCCTACGCTGCCAGACAGGAATTTAGGCATGAGAAGACTCCCGTAGACATCTCTCCATAAAGATGAGACATTAGCWATATAATGACTTTGTCAGCCTTGTTCTGAAGGAAATGAGGGTGCTGATGCCACTCGCCAATCAGTGCTGACAATAGCGGGCTTTAATTGATGTGGCGATGTGGTGATGTGATCACGGCTGCCCCCTCTCACCTCCCACCGCTGTTTGTTTTTGACCCTTTCTCCCCAGTTACGGCATATATCACATATGACCTTTAAAAAAAAAAAAAAAAAAAAAAAACAACCCACAACACACAGGCTGCATTTGTGTTTTGGATACACTTGAAAGCTCCCAAGGAATCCAGGCCCTGTGCTGCAAGGCACAGGCACATTTAAAGAAAAAAATTCACAGTCTTTTGGCTTACTTAGATATGTGTTTCATAACCTGAACGTATCCTAATTAACAGCTTAAGTAATTTGCTCAAATTGACAAAGGAAACGGAGCAGGGGCAGAAACTGAATCCAGGCTACTTCGAGTCTAATTTAGTTTAACCTTTCAAAGGCAATTTCATACTTTGCTCTCACTAATGCTCTCTGCACCCACTTTTTTCTACATTCCCATTCTGCATTTGGATCAATTCCATTTCCACTGAAGCAAAATTCCCTTTGGCTTTGACCGAGCCTGACTTTAAACAGGCACGAGTCTCTGTTTCTTTCTCTGACTTCAGGAAGGTAAGGATTATTTTAAATGCTGCTTTTGTCTTATTTGGCTTGAAATTTTTCAAGAGGGAGGAAGGAGGTCCCAGAAGARGAGTGGACATCTATACCTACCTCTGCAGGGAGGATTTGGGCCCATAAATAAGTGACATATTGTTACTAGAAAGAGACAAGAAAGTATAAATCAGTTTGGTGTGCTACATCATGGTATTAGGCATTTCCAATCAGTACAGCCTCTTTCAGTCCTTTTAGGCATAACRCTTATTGCTCATATTTACTTAGTAGCAAAATGGTGCCCATGAAAGACTTATAACAACAACAAAAAAAAAAATAGCGAACATGCAAATACACGCAGGAGAGAGAAGAGCATCACAGCACAACCGTTCATAAGCACAGCTGCTCCTGGTTAGGGCTCAGAAGCCCTACAGAGCTCACACTTTCAATAGACAAGAGGGGAAAGAGAACCCATTTTGGGAAAAAAAAAGCAGCGGCATAGGGAAATAACAGCTCAGCTCAGGGGTTCCCACACCTGAGCTGCCACCGGCTGGGAAGCTCAGCCCTGGGCCACGCTGCTTCCCCAGGTGCAAGGTAAATATGATGCCTTAATTACCACTGCCAAAATAACCCTCCCGTTGATTTGCAAGGCATGATTGACTGGTTCAGCAAAATAGCACCCAACCTGCCGGTGGCTCCCACACGCTCAGCTCCAGCTTTAAGGAAGTAAATATTAAGCAGGATCCTGCGGGTTCTCCCGTTTTCTCTAGTAACTTTCTCGAAGACACAGATTGCTTGAAGTCTCATCTGTGGGAGCCTGGTACCTCATCTCCATGCAGAGCCACCCCGAGGCAGCAGCACAGCCAGGAGAGCAAAGGCCTCTCAGGGTCAGCCATAACCTGGCCTGAGGTAACAGAAGGTTTTGCCCGAGGTAGGTCCATAGTCAACAGAGCCCATTAGTGCACTGCTCAGTTACAGGGGGGGGTAGTCCTTCAGCGGAGGTACCAAAAAGTAAACCCCTTCCTGAAAAGCAGGATGGGGATTGCAGAGTTGTACTTCAGAAGATTTCTGCAACTTTAATTAAAAAAAAAAAAAAAAAAAATCCAAGGCTTCTACAATAGCTACTAGAGGAAAAATAGAGTAACCAGCTTCCCACAAAACAAATGCCTCCTCCCACATACAACATTTTCATTATATCAGCAGCAACTGACTCACTGTATGGCATTTGGTGATATTTGAAATTATGAACATGGCATAAAAGTTCACAAGTTGATTAACACAATTACTATTCATTTGATTCTGATTGCTACAGCAGGGACTTCTGATTAAGCCTGTCTGCCCTGCAATTTCCACGGATTTTCTTCTGTGCTTTGAATACCACGGGGCAAATATCCCAAACTCAGCACCTTGCTCACAGGCTAGTCATTTTACTTGGTGTGCAACAGCCTCAGCAATCCCAATTAGCCCATTATAGGAAGCAGCTTAGTTTTGTTCTCTACAAACTACACATTCATTAACATCTGTAAGGTTAACTAGATAAATAGCATGTCCGGTCAGTCTATTCTTAACTGGATGTTTTCACTGTCTTTTTCCATATATCTCATGAATTAGCTGATATTACAGGTTTAGTTTAATTAACAGGGAAGAACTGAAGGTTTCAKTTAATTCTCACTTTTCTTGCCTTTCCTCCCTCCACCCCCAGAGAAAGGAAGAGGTAAAAGGCAAGCCTTCCCTTTTGAGTACCACCAAACCTCTCCTGGTTTGCAGATCCCCACTACACATATTTCCATAGAATTAAGATGAAACGAAAATAATCAATACTTATATGCCAGCCATCAGGTAATAATGAACCACCTCTATTTTATATACTTCCCTCCACACACAGCTATTTCAGACCCAAGGCTTTGCAGTACAGTTCCCAATGCCTTCTACTCCCCGAAAATTGAATACTGATCTCTACTTAAAGCACACAGATCTGAACAAGTTTTGTGATGAGATTCCAGACTGAAATGGGATGTGATGCTTCAAGAGGG
>JASVER010000034.1:281039-320689 GCA_030449065.1 Oceanodroma leucorhoa
TTCTTTTTTTCTTGGCTCTTTGCTTCGCCCCCCCTCCATACCCCCCATGTTTTGGGTGCTGTGGCATCCTGCAGCCACTGTGCTTAGAACTGGAGCAGGTCAAGACAGGGGTAGAGGTGATGGTGTCCTGGCAGTGCCCTGGAGCATCCCTACGGAGAAGAGCAGCATTAGCACGGGCAGGCTGTGCCGGGCAGCACGCAGAGAACACGGGGACTTTGCTGGTGTCCTTGAGCAGCCCATCTTGGTTGCRCTCAATCAAAAGGCTCCACAAGACTGTTGTTGCATGATGCTTTAGTGACATTTACTAAGGCAGCTGGGCAAAAGCAATGGTTTCATGAAGTAATTGCTCACCGCCAGAGGAGTCGTTTTATTGGGTCTACCTGCAGTTAAGTTCAGACACGTGATGAACTCTGTATTTTATTATTCTTACCCTCTTCCCCAGTGGGACATTACTGCCTCCAAACTTGTGCTTCAGCTGAAAGCCCAGAAAGCTTCAACTAGCTGGAAACCTCTTTAAAAGTACAAAGAAAGCACATTACAAAATAACGGAATAAACTGAATATTCTCTTCTTGGCCATATGTATCTGGTGCTTTAACCACAGTCATATCTCCCCTGCAGAAAATCCTGTAGAAGACAAGTAATTATTGTTTTATTGTGACCCAGAGAAAAATTAAGCTTAGGTTTTAGAACTGGAGATATTCCCTCTTCACTGCATAGAAGGTAGTTGGTTTGTTGGCTTTTTTTTTTTTTTATTCCCTGCTCTGCATTATTATCATTTCAAACCTCCCATCATCCTCCCAAATGCAGGTGTGTGTTTGATTCCAAGGTCTTCACAGGCCAATTGTTTCACTTAACAGTAGTTTAAAAGAACAAAATGCCCTCAGGTAGACCAGCTCCTATCACCAGCCGAGGCACCAGATCCATCTATATACCATTTCTATTTGAAGAAAAACCTTGCAGGATTATTTTCCATATCAGCTTTTCCTTCTACTAGGTAAATCATATAGCCTATCAAAGCCATTTCTGTGATCTCCCTTAACAATGCATTTGAAGGCAATATCAAAGAATTGCTGCTGGTGTTACACGTATTACAGTAAGCCCCTGATAGCAGATGTTAATGCATTTTATGATTGGGAATGTTGTCTCAAGATAAAAACAGGCAGTCTGCAGGAATCAGCAAAAACCCACTTAATTTCACACATGTATAGCCACTGACGTGTGTGCAATGAGATTAGGCGATGCCCTTCTCGGTAAACTTATCATAACTTTCTCCAAATAGCAAATCCCTAATTAGTTTATACTGTGGCTTTGCAGAGGGTAAGCATGGCTGGGGAAGAGCAAACAGTAGCTGATTTCACAGGAACACACTTGCTTAGCTCAGGCTTAGCCATTATAAGAAAGTAAATACTGCATAAAAAACCACTCAGATGGAAAGTTTCCTATGTTTTGTTTCAGCATGGTTTGCAGATTTATCTAGAAACTTCTCAAACCCACAGTATCTTAATAAACTGGAGATGGGCTATATCATTACTAGAGGCTGTCTCTTAATCTAGATGCTATACTGTTGATAAATCTATTGAATTTGTCACTTACCAGTCAGTTTTCAACTCCAGTGGCATGTTTTCTCAAGCAAGCTCGTGTCGCTCACAGATGGAAGAGCGACAAAGAAATAGCTGCAGCATCCTACACCTGAGGAAGCTATGTCAAGTGGCAAAGGAAAAGTTCAGAAAAGAGAGGCTGAGCTCATTTCTGCAGGCAGCAGAATGTTGTTCAAATTAAAGGGAAAAAAGCATCTTTCGGTACCTTCCAGATGCCATCAAGCCTGGGGAGTGAACTGCAAGACTGATGGGAGCTAATGTGCATCAGAGTGGTTTGATCAGGTTTTCCTCAAAGCGAACTCCCTGGAGAGAGGAGATAAAGGTGATGGTGGTTCTTCTTAAACAAGGCTGCGAGGTTGCAGGGATCTTCTGGCCATCATGGCACCGGGATATCAGGGCAGGGCCAAGATCCTCAGTAACCAGCAAGCAGGTGAGGAGAGCAGGGAGATAACCATTGTAAATACATGAGTGAACTCCTACGTAATGCTCACGCCACGAGTTGCATTAAGAATAAAATATGTTTTGCTTTTGATGCAGCAAAAAAGGAACAAAACTACAGTTCTGCATATTCATTTTAAGAGTGAATACCATCTTAAATAATTATGTTATATTCAAATATTGTCATATTTGTCCTTCAACATCATAAAATCAGTTTTAAGAGGCCAGTCATCTGTCTTCCTCCACTTTCAGTACCTGTGGTTAATATATATCAGATAAGTAACTTATAAATTACTTCTCAACTCCCTGGATTTTCAGACTGAAACTGATTCCCTATTGTCTTCCCCTTTTTAATACACGTAGAGCATTATTAATAARAGATATAATAGGGAATGTGCAAGCATTAGCTGGGCCATTTATAGTTTTATACACAAAGTAGTTTTCCAAATGTTCTGACTGTCCTGAGATCGCCACCTCCCGAAAGCACCAAGAGCTGTCCCTCGCCAGCCCCAGACCTTCACCTCCATTTGCTGCAGCCTCCTCAGGTCACCTGTGCAAYTCAACCCTGACCTTTCTACACAAAGTCTAAAAATAATTTTAAAAATAATTTAAAAAAAGAAGGACTGTTCTGTTCAGATGGTCCCTTACTGCCATTTCTCATTCTGATCCCAGCAGCAGCTCCCCACAAGGAGAACAGAYACCTTGATATCTTCTTCCAACTGAGAGTGTTTTTTTCATAACCCACTATAGAGAGGCTGAGAAGGTGCGCCAGCAATACAATAGTCAGGATGAAGAATTAGACCCAGATGGCAGCAAGGGGCAGTTTTTGTAGCCAGCAACAATCTGGAGAGGACTATGTGCAAACAGCTGAAAAGCACCGGACAATGCTGTAACAAACTCACCAGGTAAATCCCAGAATTATTCCTCCAGGAGTTTACAGTAAGTATAGTAAATCGGGTTTGTGGTTTTTGATTGTTTTTTGTTTGTTTGTTTGGGGGGTTTTTTGTGTTTTGTTTTTTTTTTTTTTTAATCCACCTTCTTTTTGAATCCCCTTTCCACTCCTGGAAGCATTTCTTGGATAGGTGAAAGCTGTCCAAGGAAGCAGAAAATGCTGTGCTACCCCAAGACTCTMCCTATAGAATCACTTTAAACTCTAAATCATAGGGAAGCACATGATGGATAAAGGTCAAGCCATATTTGTTTACTCATCAGAGGACAGCATGGAAGTATTTTTTTTTTCCCCCACCACGAGCAGTTTATTCTTTTTTTTTTGTAGTGAAAAAGGTGCAATATACCTTTACATAAAGGCTTTATATCTCTTTTAGARCAAAGTACTGATTGGGTCAAAATTACCATTCTAATTAAGATTAAAAAAAAAAAAAAATTTAAAAAATCACTCTGATTCACTCAAGATCATGAGCAAAACTTTCAGCTGACTCCAGCAAGAAGTTTGTATAAAGACCAGTTGGACTGGGGCTCACAACATGCTTTTAGCATTCTGGAGATTACGTACCCGGCAGCTTTAGCATAGTACTTGAAAGGAGCTTACATTTGCCATTTTTATCCTCCAAAAATAAAGGGGTTTTTAAAGCAATAATGTGTTCCTGCTCATCCACAGAATTTAAATGAGGGCAAGGCTAGTGACAGAAAASAAGTGGCATGCACACATACACTTTTAATTGTGTTTTAAGTACTGCGGTAATAAACCAAGTTCAACTGTGAGATACTGGGATATTCTTCACGTATTGTCTATACCCACATCTCTGTAATGACTCTCTGGAGTAACCTAACTTTTTTATTATTATTATTACAAGTTACATTGCTCAGCACCATGGGAAATATATGTAAATCAGAAACATAAATGTGCCAGTTAAAAGCTGCCAGATTGAACTAATGAGGGTGATATAGCAATGACACAGCTAAGTTTTGATTTTTTTTTTCTTAAGAGCTAATTAAGGCTTCCTWATTACCCCAACCAGTGAGAGTATTACCCTCTTGGATAGTTATGAGTAATTAAGTTAAAGCCATTTTCAAAAGAAAAGTAATATACGTTTCAGACAGTCTTTGAAAATCCCAACAGTAGCTGATAAATTATGTGGAAGAAGCAGCTTCCCTGGCAAGTGCTTCAGATCAAGAGAGGGGCATGTAGGAAGTATCAGTCAGCTCCCAAGCACTTAGAATAGAATAGTTTGGGTTGGAAGGGACCTTTAAAGGTCATCTAGTCCAACCCCCCTGCCGTGGGCAGGGACATCTTCGGCTAGATCAGGTTGCTCAGAGCCCCRTCCAACCTGACCTGGAATGTTTCCAGGGACGGGGCATCGACCACCTCTCTGGGCAAGGTCAGTGGGGCATTTCAAGATATGTTGAGGGTTGTTTTTCCATTCGGCTTTCAGGAGAGGGGGGAAAAATAAAATAAAAAATTCAACTGGTGGCAGAAAAGCCCCAATGAGCTTCTGTGAAAATATCTGAGGCACAAAGGAGATTCTCCATATTGGGGTATTTTAAGAGTAAAGGGACACAAAGAGACTSCAGCCCCCTTGAAAGACAGTGACGAAGGGTTCATAAATACCATCATGTTAGACATTTAAACACTGCACCCATAGTGTTCAAAATTGTCATGACAGAACTGGAAATGCCACRGGGTGTTTGAATAAAGGTCTTGGCCAAAGAAACAGTCCTACTGAAGGAATTAAGGTCTGTGCCTATGYGTGCCTGACTTAAAGCAACCAAGTCCAACCTCTACAGTTGCAGGAGGCAAAGCACCACAAATTCACATCCGAACCATACATTTTATCAAGGGTTAAACACTCATGGTTAGTATCCATAGCCCATTCTCTCTCCTATGAGCCACTGAAAAGACCTTTAAAGTCCTCCAGGAAGAGCAAAAGATGTCAAATATATACAAAATATTTTAAATTAACCAGTCCTTAGAAAAAGTTAGAACTGGCCACATTGGTGAGAAACTGCATGATCARCCATTTGTATTTGTGGCTTCTGCCCTTTCAATGCCACCACATCTCCTCTGGACCAGCTGAGGGGACTATTGCCACCACCTGCAGCGACATCACCTAGTCCTTGTGCTCTCTACAACACCATGAGCCAAACGCGGAACCAGGACAAGAATTATCAAGCCACAAATCCCAYAGAAAAACTTACCCCAGGTCACACCACAAGTTCTGCATGGAGCTGAGCAGGGAATCCACTGTCATCATGAAATCATCCTACCTTCACTGCCCTACAAACTCAACATCCTTCAYCAGAGTTGCTCTTCTATTTCATTCCTAACCTGCTGCTAACCTACATCCCTTGCCATTTGTATAGCACATAGTAACAWAATCCAAAATAAATTCCTGGGACGAAGTGTTTTCTTCCTTAAAGCAAAGAAAACATCACAGATGAGAGTGTGGCAGAACTAAATATCAGCTTCTGGCCTTAACCAGAGGAATAACCTYCTCCCTTGCTACCCACTGATAATTTGTAAGGCTCCCTGCTGCCCTAATCCCAGCTTTCCTGAGTTACCAGCCTGATTTACCAGGTGTTTTGAATTGCTCTGAAATKCAGGGCAACAAAGGCTGATGTTTTGCTTAGTCCTGAGTATGATTTTGAATGCTCAGGAGAAMCTTTTCCATGCAGCTCACTTGCCAGCTTTCTCTGAGCCCAACCAGAGGGCTGGTGTAGGAGATTTGTCACATTATCATAACACGAGTTGAGCTTTTCTAAAGGCAGTTAAGAACATGAAGAGGGGGCATTAGCTAACTAAAGGGTATTTCGGGCTTATAAGACTAAACTCTAGTAGACCAATTCTAGCAGGAGGAAAAGGGTTAAAATAGAAGATAGAGCTTGGGAGACATTCTGGAAAAACAGTTTACAGACAGACACASACACAGCCCCTTCCCCTGATCTTCAGGAGAAGCCGTGGGCTGTGGGGAGCCCAGCAGASCTCTCCGCTGCACCACCGATGGCCGCGTGAACACAGGGACCTCGCCAGAAGCCACCTACGATATCTACTGYACAGATCTTAGATACTCCGTCCTGAGACCTCCTCATTTTGGCATATCATCCCACACCTCTGCTGAAATTTGACTAACAGCAAGGGAAGTTCCACGCTACTGATCCCGCCCTGTCGCAAACGCTGTCACACCCRCCCTTCATGCTAAAACTAAGCGCCGGCCGTACCGTGCCAGCTCTGTACCCAGGTGCTGGGTACAGAGATTGTCACAGCAATTAACAGAATGAAAAATGCCAGGTCCTGCTGCGGAAARAAAAAAAACCACACACGTGCTGGCACTGTAAGCTGGCTGAATAGCCACAGCCAGGAACAATCGCTTTTATTTTCATATGCTGCAGCAGACTCCGGAAGGTCTGGTTTRGGGCAAGCCCAGGGTATAAAAAAAGGAGTCAGCTGGCCAGAAGGAATCAAATCCAACAATATCCTCTTCTTATCGTGTACCTTCATCCACAACAAACAAATGAGTCAATCTGAGAGGAAAGAAACTCAATCAGCAGCCCCGCACCAGCGAGCATGGCTTGCATATTTTATTGTTCCAGTGGTGTTATCAGTAAAGCCTGGGTGTCCAGTCAGTGCCACGCTCATAATTGTTTTTATCCCCTTGAAAACAAGCTGGTTAGAAGCAGAATTAAATTGATTTGTGAACAATGTTTACCCTTTTTCTCGCCACCAAGCAGACAACCAATTAATGACATTAAAGATTAATTAACAGGGAGGCCTGTGCACTACCTGTCAGACTAACAATTACGTTTGATGTTATATGTTCTTTCCTCAGCAAGGCAAGTACCTGCAGTTTCGCTTGAAATTTCTCTTTTGAAAAGCTAAAGTGCAGCAAAACCGTGGAAAATGGCTTAAAAAAAGAAGAATGAGAGGTTACGGGATGATGGTATTTCAGCTATTATTTGTTAGCGCCTTGTTTGCAGGGAAGGGTGCAGAGCGCTCAGTGGCTTTGGGAGCATTTGGCCTAAAATGGAGTGGAAATGTAGTCAGAAGAGTTGGGTGTGTTTGTGTAAGTTGGAAGGAGGGAGAAAGTATATATTAGTCATTTCTCACACACACATACCCCACACCTGCTCTTGACAGCTTGTTCCATGTTTTGTGTCAAATGTATAAATAACTTATATACATTTTACATATAAACGGAGTAACACAAGTCCTGCCAACTCTCCGTCTCTATACTTAGGCGCAGACTCAAAAACACAGACATAGAGCTAGAAATCCGTGTGTGCCTGGACATATAGGCACCCACTTAGCACTTAAATCCTCCCCATCCTGCGAAGTTGCAAAACAAACTCTTCTTCTCCCCTGAGGTAATAAGTCTGTTAATTATATTGCTTGCCCTGTTTTTCCTTTTATTTTCAGACCATTTTTTTTTTCTTTTTCCTCAGATGTGCATGAAGTGCTTTTTTTTAATTGGTTTTTTTTTGCTGCTGAAGGGTGTTGAGGACATTTTGCTTAATTTCTTGTAAAGTACCAAAGGGACTGCAAATAAAATCAGATCATATCTCTTGCTCTTGTGCTCCAAATATTCTGTGCTGACTTTACTCATTCTAACAGGTTGTAATGGGAACCTTCTTTCTTGCTTCCTCTCTACTTTAACCCAGTCCACACTTGCCCAGAGCTGATCCCCTGTGCACACAGAGTAATCTCAAAACAATTCTTTCTGTTTAGAATGAGGGGGACCAGATTCTGGCTCATAGTTGTATTCACTGCAGCTGTTTGGCAGAGCCACAGCAGAGATGGTGTGGAGAGGGTAGCAGAAGCGATTAGGAAATAAGGAGGGGCACAAGAATTTTGGACAGTATATGAAAGAGCTGAGCAGCACAGCCAAAGGCTTGATGACTCACTGCAAGTGAGCAGCAAGTGATTTGGAGGCTGGGATCAAACAAAACCAGCTTGATCCACTCCTGCAGAGGATGCTCTTGTTGTACAAAAGGTCTTGCAGAGACTCACCATCTCCACAACACAACCCATCCTATGCAGCTTTSATCCTGGCCCCAAATCTTCATTCCTCTTTCTCTTTCTCCCACCCTTGGTCCTCTTTTACCTCCCACTCAAGCTTGCCTTGTCCCAGATTCTGCCCCAAATGTGACTCCCTTACATCTTCATGCTTCCCTGCTTCAAGGTGCATCCCGCCTGGTTCCCCTCTCTCCCTCAACAAGGCCTTGAGGTTGCACCAAACCCCAGAGCGTACTTTGTACATGCTACGTGTCAAGATGAGGAACTGGCAATATATTGCAGTTCTGGGCTGAAAGTGGCTCTGGGAGATGCTCTCATGCCTGCTAGAGGGTTATGACCCAGTGCAGGTGCTTGTACAGAGCTTTCACAGTGACTCAGGCTGACGAGCCGGGACAGAGGTACAGAAAATGCCTCTGTTGGAGTGAGGGCAATGACCACAGGAGTCAGCAGCAGGTGACTCAGAGGCTCTTTCAACACTGTCCAGGAACACAAAGAGAGAAAAACAGCAGCTGCCATCATAATTTCATTTTTCAATTAAAAAAAGCACGCTTTCATCCAGCTGCAAGGCAGACAGCTTGAAACAAAAAGAGTTGGGTGGCATCCCACGGCTGGCACGTTTCAGTGTGCCTCAAGAGAAGATCATAACGGTCCTCTCTGGCCCCAAAAATCTCTGTACAGACTTGGAGCAGGTATCTTTGAGCSTAGGAAAGGGGCTCTACACACAGAAGGCTGGTTTGGTGATCTACCTCTAAGGCATTGCAGCTATGCCTCGTCTCCAGCGGGACACCTTCATCAGCACAACCACCACCACCACCTCTCCCTGCTTTGGTTCTCTGGCTGTACGACGGAGGAGCTGTGCAGACTTTCTGTCCTCTCCTAACGTTCATCAGYCGGAGAGCCATAAAGACAGACAATGATTGCTGTTAATTATCATCAACTTTGTGTTCGTTTCTGAGGCCTCGTTCAGGTTTGATAAGAATCTCCCGCTGCTGAACTGAATGGTGGGAGGGTCACCCGGGCCAGGGGAACCTTTATCGCTTTCTCTCTCTTCTCCAGGGAGATAATAGCAGCCAAGATTCTAGTTTAAGCTTATTAAAGTGCCCAGTTATCTGTTTCAGCATGGATAATTTAATCAGACAAGTTAAATATTTATGAGGCTGCACTTTATTGTCGACAAAAGATAAAAATGTGCTTTAAGTGCTATTCAGAATAAGAATTATAATGATGATTAAAAAAGCCACTGGTAATGACACTTGATATTATTGTTAGCTCCCAGCATTACTGAACTGTCACAGAGGACTGCAAACAAGRGACCAGGAGCTGGAATGAAACACGCTCCCTGTCTCTGTCCGTGCAGATCTTGTGAAGAGATCCGAGGCTCAGCAGATCACCTAGACTGCATCCAGCCCGAAATTGTATCGTGTGTACTCAGAGGATAAAGCCAGACCAAGAGAGGAAAGATCATTTCAGTCCCCATCATTTAAAGACAAAATGCATAGCACGGGACCCTGAAAAAACTGCACAGACTGTAAGCACAGTTTTGGTTTGCAAGTCACCAATATTGAAGTGCAAATCTGAAAGGAGAATTCAGCTGTGCTTTTAACACCCCATACACCTTGCGAAACAGCCAAAAGAGGCTAGTTATGGATACTTTTGAACAAGGCATCAGTTCATTTTCTCCCTGGATCAGCAGGAAGGTATATTTAGCACAGGCTTCTCTGTTATAAATGAAGCCTGTGCGTTTCCCAAGGTGAACAGCTTTGCTCTTGGAGGTGTGGAGACTTCACAGTTTCTGCCAGAAGAGGCCTTGATTCAGCAAGGTGTTTACATACACAYCTAACATTGAGCACATGGAGAATATTCATTGATTTAAAGTTACGATAAAATACATTATTTATCAGAGGTCAGAGCTTCTGAGCTGAATATTTTGCTTGAAGCAGAACCACTAAAAAAAAAATTAAGTGTGTGTGGGGAGAACCCTGCTTTCTACTTCACTGGATTTTAATTTTTCCTAAACTTTATGACCATTAAAGCTCAAACAATTTCAAGGCATACAAACCATGCATACAGCAACAGTAAAGCTGTAAGACTGAAAAGCAATACAGCCTACCAACTACATTTGTTCTGCTTCGCATAACTTAAACATCTTAAAAATATATTCACTTCCCTTCTTCATGTTCAAATTCTACTGCATCAGTATTTTATTTATGAGTGCCAGCTATATAGGTAGGCAGTAAAAGATATATTTTATTTATTAAATATAAATAGGCAGCAAATCTAAATTAACTGGTGGAAAAGCTTTCACTTTCAGAATTTTTTATATCTGAGCTCTTATTAATGTTACATTGATGCCATGTATCTTCTTAGCATATACTTCATGCATTTGGAAGTGAGACGTAAGTGAAAGATGGATATTAATATTGCTACCATTATTTCTACCTTCCCTACCAATAGTGATGACTGTTCCACTGGAATAGAGTAGACAATAAAACCATTTGAAAATGTCCTTTTATTTACTATTTTTCATTATTTTTCATGAGAAGCAACAACACATATTGTCTAAAAATTTTGGTCACATGGCAGGTAATATTCCAGCTGTTTGTTTGGATTTTGGGGAGGGTGTCTGGTGTTAATTTGTTTGACAAAAGGCATTATTAAACCCTTAGCGCAAAAGGTATTACACCTTTTCTCTCACCATTCTCTGTCTCTCAAAAGCAAAGTAGATACCTCGTCCTGCCTGTCACACAAACTGCACCAGGTGTCCCATGCATAATTACACAGTCTTTCTCAGATGGAGCCTGGAGGAACTTTTCATTCTTTGGAGGTGGAAAGGAAAATTCTCTTGTCTTCATGATCAGATGAGGAATCCACTTTCAAAAAGAAAGGAAACATATCATTTTTAAAGATTTAAAAGCTTTGACTCATTTTCCAATCAATCATCTTCATTAACAAGTGTCTCTAAAATGCTGCTGCTATAGAAAAATATTTCAACCTGTCAAGGGCTTTCTTTCCTTCCTCCATCCTGCACCCAATTAATGCTTCTCCTGCAGTTATTCCACTATCTGCAGGAGGCTGAGCCTGTTTCAGACATATCCTTCCCTGTGGAGAACTGCCATTTACTTGCTACTCTGAGGCAATAAACCACAACTCCTATTTGAGAGCTATGAAAACCCTTTTGGAGGCTGAAGCAGGGAAAACACAGCCCGTCAAACCAATTCTTCTGTCACATTTTGCTGGGATAAAGTTGTACAAAAATTTGTTCAAAAAGCTTACTTGAAATGAACCGAATTGCATGTAACTTGTTGATCCAACTACTAACAAATAGATAATCATACATAATAAGCACCCAGTAAACAGAAGAATGAGGTAATGTATTGTAGTCAAATGGAATCAAGTCCCAACAAGTACTTTCTTAAGTACATGCAAAGTGAATCAGAGGAGCATTTTCAGTGTAAATTCATTCAAAACTGTCTTCTGAGACTCCTGCTTTGCTTGCTTATTTACAGGAGTCCCACCACGTGGTTCCTGGTCCCGTAGTGGATGCCATTATGATTTTGAAAATAAGAGAACCAATAAAGGATTTTTGGACAGTGAAACAAATCATCCTTTTCCTGGCTGTCCCCAAGATAGGAGGAGAGCAAACCCAGCCCTTCCATTTATCCCAGCTCCTGTACAGAGTCAGTGTCCATCCCAAGCCAGCAAACTTCAAGTGGTCTCCTTGCACAACCAGTGTGATTTTCCACCCTACGTGAGGCTCTGTATGAAGCAATGCTGATGCAAAGTCACTGGAGGATTTGACCTAATATTTCCCTTACTATCACTGAGATAACCTACTTGCTTCTGGGTAGGGAAAGGAAGAAGGAAGGGCAAAACTGGGATCGACTCTATGACTGCTTTGTACATGTTTCAAAACTATACATATACATGTGCAAGCAGCAAAGGAACTCTTCTTCTCCTAGTTATTGTTTACAAGGTACAGAGCACTAAGACCGGTGCCCTTATGCATAATGGAGATGAGGCATAAATAGGAAAAAGCTGGTTTTGTCTTCTTTGTTAACAATCTCCCTCTCCCCCTCGGAGGCAAGATGTCAGCTCGGTAATTTATTAGAAAATATCACTGTAGTGTAATATGGTATGTACCGTCCTTTGGGGGTAGAAAATCAAATATTCACTTGTCACTGGAAGGGTTGATTTAATTGATACATATAACGATTCGCCCTATTGTTTTAAAATAGCTATGTAGGCTGTATTTTTTCACAGTAAGAATAGCTGAATTTTAATTCAGCTAACTGGGAGCAATCGCTATTTTGACATGCAATAGTTCATACCCCAACCACCCCTAATGCCAGCAATACCTATCGCTCAGACGGTCGGTGCCGCGCTGGGACCAAGCCCCGCTCTCGCAGCCGCCGGCACCTGTTTGCCAGCTCATGGGATCCCCCCCAAATCAGCAGCAGCTCCAGCCAGCTGGCAAGTGTCAGGYGCTGAGAAATTCCTCCTCGGCCCCATGGCTGGGGAAAAAAGGGCAACAGGCCATGCTCCTGAAACCTGAGATTTCAGCTAAACCCAAGGAAGGATTTTGAGACCAAGCGAGACCTCCCACAAACGGGCATAGAGCCATTCGCTCTACCCCAGCAGGGATGTTAGTGGGGAGAGGGGTAGGATTTTTTTGTTTTTAAATGAGTTATTTATTAATTTCCCAGTGACCGTTCTATCATTCAGCAATACATACAGAAGTCAAAGACACACAGCCTGGACAAAGATTGCGCTTGCAGAGGTAACCGGACCTCCCAGAGCAGAGCTTGCCCACTTGGTTTGCCCCATAAGTCAGCAGCACCCATCCGTAGGGAGCACAAGCGGCAGAGGGGTCACAGCGATGGGTTCGGCGTTCCTATTTCCAGGGGTTTTCTAATCCCCCCTACCCAGGGACAAGAAGGATGGAGGGAGGAGGCCGTGTTGAAAGGATTTTCCTGAGCAGGTGTCTCCCTGCCAGCAGAACGGGCCTGAACTGGAAAACCTCACCTGCATTTGCAGAGATGGAGGGACCGGCAGAGCCAGCACCTTGATTTGGTCTCTGACAAACTCAGGGACGCCCGAGCCGGGACCCAGATCGGACGTGTTGTTTCATTAGAGCCAGACAGAATACTTAGGAGAAGAGTCAGCCAAACCACTGTCTGTAACTTTCTTACAAATCTGTATTTCGGTTAATCAAAACTAATCTGCAGGTTTCTGTCACTGTCAGTAAGTTGTTTTGATTGTTGAAAAATTTGTATTTAAAAAAAAAAAACCACACCAGTGAAAACCAAATACATTTTTAAAATGTTTTTTTCAGATAGAAGTGACTTTCATTTCATAGTTTGTGCTTAAAAAAAAAAAAATCCAAATATTTCATTTTGGATTTACAAAACCTTACATCTGTTTAAAAACATTGTGAGGAATTTTCATTTAAGGGAAGGAAAAAAACCCCAAACAAATCCATTTCACAGTAACCCACAATTAAATGTATTGCCAGTTTTTCAATTTGGCCAGTGACCTTGAAAATCATAACTCTAGTTTAGGGTCTGTTTGTCTGTCTCTCCTCTAAGTGACAGCTAATGAATCAGATATGTGTCCTGGCACAGAATTAGAACTATGTCCTTTTGATACTACAACTTCTACAGACATTTCTTATACAAACTCACATTCTTATGCTACTCCAGGTAGCAATTTTTCTGATGGTGTTGTTCCAAACCCATTCTGTAGCACAACTGCAGTATATAACCAGTGCAGTGCGTTTAAGAAGGGAACCCAGCTGCATTTTTTTTTTTACAGTCACTTTCCAGGCTGTATCTGTACTGCTAATGAATAGTGACATCAAACACACATAAATTAGACTGTAGGCTGAGGATAATTAAATTGAGCAAGTTGAGAAAAACAAACTATATCAACTAAATCCCCATTTGCAGACTATTATATGTAGTCTTCAAGGTTTCGGCAGAACAATGGATACAACGGGGGGATTATAGCAAGGTTTAAATTTCGCAGGGATGATTTGATATTCTATCTGTGCTGTGAGCAAGTCATGTTGCATCAGATCAAATCCCGATTTCATTCTATTGTGAAAAAAATCTATTGTTGCCAATCTTTCCCCCTACTTCTTCATTATGAGGATGTAATTTATCAAAGTGCCCCTGAGAGTTTGCAGCACAGAATAGCTGTAGCATTATATATTTCAAATAGCTTCTTTGTTGCAGAGCACTAGTGGTTAATAGGAAGATAATGAAAATATGGAAATAAAATTAGTTTGTTGCCAGGGCTGAAAAGAATAGTTTCTTTAACTTGCAATACAGCAAGGTTATGAGCAAACTTAGGAAAAGAAAAAATAAAAGAAATGTGATTGCTACATTCTTCTAGGGAAGCTGGTAGGGTGGGGATCTCTCTGTTTTCCTGTAYTTGGAAAGAAACCAAGTGTTTTTCATATCACTTACTGATGGTAGGGATCTAGATTTTGGATAGCATGTGAAAAAAAGGTTAGTTAAACAGTATGACGTGAAAAGGCAAGATACCTATCAGTAGAGGGAAACGAAAGTTTGAATGATTAAGAAGAAAAAGAAGTGTGTGGACGATCCTAAAATCCCAGCAAGATTTATTACTGCTGTGAAATAGAACTTCTAAATAAAGGCAAAGCCCTTTTCAGCTTTCTGAGACTATGACTAATTATCCCAGGGAATTCAAAATTCATTATCGATGCCAGACACTAGGAGAACAGAATTGAGAACTTCGCAACAGTGTGTGGAGTCTTATTTCTGGGTGTGAGCGGCGGTGAAGGGGAGTGCACACCCCACAGCATGCACTGGGGCACCAGCAATCCCTGCCGCTCAAGTCCACTGCTGTTGGGTGCAGTCCTGCGCTCAACACAGTCCTCGTCACTGGGTCAGCCCCGAGCACCGTGCCAATGTATCGACGTTAATTCCAGCAAGTCAGCTAGCACTTGAACGAGTCTGCTCCACTCCATGTCAACGTTGTGACTTCTCTAGTTCATAGGTACCCACTGCAATTAGAAGCCAACATAAAAGTCCAGCCAGCTCAGACTCTCCGTTGAAACCCCATGATGTAGATTAAAGCAAAACTCACGCCCCCACACACACCAAGGCATGGTTCTTGCTTACTCAATATGATCACATTGGTCACTGAGTTACTTTGCACAAAGTTTCCCTCAACCTCCGATTAAATAAAGAATGTCCTAACAGTCTTGGAGAAAGATGTTACACACCAGCTTGCATCCCTCATGAGTCTGGCAGGCAGTTAACAGAATGCTAAATGCAACACTAATCACCCAGGCAGACAAAATGCTACTGCTATCCAAAATTGTGCTTTTCTCATTGTAGACACAAACCAGCTAAATTAAACGTGTAAATATGATGATGATCAATAATAATGTGACTTCGCGTCTGCTCCCAACTGCTGTTAGGAGCTAGCTCCTGCCTATTGCAGGCACCTGGGGCTGGAGCCCCCCTTATCAAAGGGACACTGGGGGTATTCACAGCTGCGGTCACTGGCTACCTGCTGACACCCTGCAGACCATGGGTGGAGTAGCATTGCCCAGTGCTGTATTTGTCTGGATTTATAGTRGTCACATGCACTCATACCTTTTATATAGTCAAACACTATAAATATGCCAAGGTTTCTAAAGCTGGAACAGAGACTGTCCAAACAACTGCCTCGCAAATATTTCTTTCCACGGTTTCAGAAAATGAGAAATGCACCATATTAAGCTTGACAGTTCTTTCTTTCTGTACAATTTCTCTATCTTGTCTTCCCCACTCTCCTCCAAGAACTGACACATAAATATGAATAATAAAGAAATCTCTAAATTATGCCAATAGAACAGAAGAAATATGAAGATTATAAACCATTGTGCTTCAGAAGGAAAGCCAGTGACTTCTAGCCAAGTTTTCAACAGGGCAACAAACGAAGCAGTTTGTTTCAGAGCTTCAAAGAGGACTTGAGCTCATCTCAAAAAGCTGGCCTTGAGGTGAGTGAGAAATCCTCTCTTCCCTTTATGGGCGCCCAACATCTTCCATGAACGCATCTGGTACTTCCCATGGTCAAAGCAGGATGAAACAGCAGATGGATCCACACGACTAGAGGCATGGCTCCTTCTGGTAATATGGGTAGAAGTGCAGGATAAAGAGCAACATTTAGCAGAGCTGACTGTCTCCAAAGGGGAAGGACACACACCACCCCCCAGCCAGCAGGAATCTGTCACCACCCTCAAGCATGGTCCCAGACAGGAGACAGCACTCGGTGGGACAAGAAGCTGAAAAGTGAAATCAAAGCAATTTGCAATTAGTGGCTTTGCTAAACTTGGCCAGGATTGCAGAGCTCGTTACTTCCTCAGATAAGCCACAGAAACAGCAGGACCTCAAGTGGTAAACATTACTCTCTGTGGAAAGGGTACAAACAGCCACGAATATCTTGCAGCAGTCATTATTTTTCCCCCAAAGTTTTCACCCTCATTTCTGAGAATCTTCCTCAGAATAGTTTCAATATGAAGCAAGCATTGGCAGGAGCTCCTCTGCCCTTTTTCATTCTCTTCATGTGGAAGAGCTGCTTGTACAAACTTCATTTCA
Source organism: Oceanodroma leucorhoa (assembly GCA_030449065.1). Classification (NCBI taxonomy): domain Eukaryota; kingdom Metazoa; phylum Chordata; class Aves; order Procellariiformes; genus Oceanodroma; species Oceanodroma leucorhoa. The sequence goes on from JASVER010000034.1 coordinate 297,657, forward strand.
CGCTGGTGGAACAGTTCTGGGTTTTGTGGACTAGAGAGAACCGGTGAAATCTTGGCTCCATCAAAACCAATTGCAAAACACTTGTTGCCGAAATAGGCCTAGGATTTATCTCAAAAGTAAAAAAATAAAAATGATAGCAGGAAACTGCAGGGCAAAAATCTAGAATGTCCCATATCAGGAGAAAATTGATGCAAAGATTATATTAACATTAACACTACTGTCGTGATTATTATAATGGGAGAGTGAGATTCTGATTTACTTAAATTAAGCAAAGATATGTAGCTGCTTAGCATATTCGTGACTGCAGTACAATATATTTCATCACTGTGGTTGCAAAATAATCTTTATTTTTTTCCATGGGAGATTACTCAAACCGCAATAATGTGTTTTCCCAAATTAAATAGATAACTTTACAGACTGCTGGGTAATAAAATACGAATAAACACGGAAGACATACCTTATTAAAAAAATTAGCTTGTCATTTTTCAGACTCTTCTTTTGATTTGCAAGTTAATAAAAACCACAGCCAGTTGCCATAGGGAGGATAATTAATTAGCCATCTATAAAATTAATGTTGTGGGGGGGAGGAGGCTTTCACTTGAAATATTCATAGCACATAACAGAAACATATTCCAGCAGTAGAGATAGTGTTAGAAGTATGCCACATAGTCTGATGTCCTTAAATAACTGTAATTTTTTTTTTTTTTTTTTCCTGGAGGACAGTTCTGATGGTCATAAAAGATGGTCAAAGGAATGACCCAATTTACCAGCTCTCCTGCTAAACGTAGTCGCCTGTCTTCCTCTAGAGGGACAAAGAATCGCACCGCTGGATTCAGACAATGAGCTGTGCAAGCTGCAATCCCTCTCCTCCAGCCCATTTTTAAATGGAGGTAGTGCCAGCCCCCAGCAGCAGCAGCACAGCATATTGAAAACCATCTGAGCAACCTCCTGCCACTCACAGGCGTGCCCCAGAAGCACGCACATTCAGCTGCACCCACCGAGCTCCCCAGGAGGTGACTCCAAGCATGGTTGGGTGAGCACAACAATCCTAGAGATGCATCTAGGCATGAAGTCAAGCAAATATCTCCAGCAGGTCCCAAGGATCAGCCGGAGAGAGGTCAGTGAGAGAATTCAGTCCCCAGCCTAGTATTAAGTTTCCTACCCAGGCAAACCAGGAAGCCAGAAAAAATTAATAAAGGGAGATAGCAATGTCCCCAAAAGCTGTGTGAATATTTTAAAATTAAATATTTATTCCAAAGTGAATTAAGGCAGTTTTAACTCTGCATAAAAGTTTCCACCCAGAAGGTTTGAATAATCCACTAATTCTGAGGTTTAATTAATTCATACCATTTTCTCTGTGTCCTTTTGCAGAGACATCACCACGTCTTTAAATTTGCACTGATGCTGCTAGTGAGAAAGTATGTAACTGTGGAGTAGTTCTTGTGACTGAATGTACCCTCATATCTACTAAAAAATTAAACAAAAGACATAAATAACTAACTCATTATCCCACAGGACAGTGAAAAGCTGCTAAATAAGTACCTAATTTGTGAAGTCCCACTTGGACAAGATTTATGCTGAGTTAAGAGGACGAATATGAATATTCTTCATGGTACCAAGTTCTTCAGATATTATTGTTGCTAACTTTGCCTCACCATTACACAACGTACAGAGATCACCCTGGCCCCAAAGAGGTCACCACCCAAAGGCAAGAGATAACAGGAATGTGCAGAAAGAGCAAAAATTACAGGGAAACTGTGAGATCAAGATGACCACCTATGGCACACAGCCTCCGTACACCTAATCATTATCATCAGGCAACAGGGCAAAAAGTACGGACTTCAAGGATGATAATGGCTTTGGTGTGCGCGGGCTGATGGTGAGTTTCCTCCAGGAGTGAGGGATTGCCTGGGAGAAAGGAGCAGAAATGTGTGATTGAAAATGTAACGAGCAGGTGATGAAGGCCAGCATTATGGGCTGATTGGAGGCTGGAACTTTGATCTCATTTGATACAGACTGTAAGATAAGTGGGGAAGAGTCTGTGAAAGCTCTGGAAAGTGAAGAAAAAAGATCTGATGGAGTAGAGAGGGAAGGATGCAAAGTACATGGGCAGTACAGTCACAGTGATATATTCAGTTCTTATAACCGAGCCACATGGCATCTGTCAAAGTCAGAGCAAAAATTATGTTGCTGAAATGAAATAAAAGCTAGCACCTGGACATGAGTTTTATTTAAACCAGTAGATAGAAAAGGCCACTGCCTTGAATATTATACAAGACCTAGACAAAATGTGGACTTAAGACTTGCAGAGCTACCAGAGTCTAAACACTGCCCGGATGAGAGACATCTGTGATAAGCAAAAACATGATGATGATGTTTTGACAGTAAAGGCATTTTGGCCTGTAAGTTAAGAAAATTTCAACAACAATCTTGAGCTGATGTCTAGACATTCGCGAGGAGCTGTTAGAGGCCCATATTTTAATTTGGCAGAAAGGAGGTCTGCAGAAGATAGTTGAATGAGCTGTCACGCAAAGGCAATAACATCATTCTGTCCGCATTTTCACTTACGGGATTGCATTTTACTGCCACAGAATTGGCCACGCCCAGACAGCATCAACCAGAGATGCTCTTCTACCCATCACACTTCTAAGATGTGAGGGCTTCACTTTGACATATATTCCAGTGGGAATAGCGTCACTGTGCCTCACAGTAAGAGCATCTGCAATCATCTATGAAGTGCCTTAAAGACAAATACAAGGCTCTACTGTACTATTTGGCCTCTTTCTGGAGAGAACATCTATTCAGGTAAGAGTGTTATTAATTACATGTCATTAAAGGGGGAGTCCTACACTGGATGATAAAACCTTATTTTTTCCTGAAGCCTAATAATTTCATACTATTTTTAAAAGTAAAAAAATGAGGCTGCCATTCTGAGAAAGAAGCCACAGTTTATTATCATATGCAAGTCTTCATTTACCACAAAATTTCCTGTTCATTCTCCCTTCCCACGAAAATTATGTCATAAGTAAGAAGCTGAAAGTCCAAATCCCAGCTAACTCTGTCAGTGATTCATTTTGCTAAACTACTGTTACCTAGGGGTAGATGTATTTTAAGACATATTGAAATAATTACTTGGTCCTTACGGTGTTTTCTGAAGTTGGAAGCAAAATGTAAGAGTTGATGTTCACTATCCGGCAGAGCAAGTAGCAGCCTACCACAGTTTCCACAGAAGCCATCTTCTTCAGTGAGGACTTCTCATCTCACTAACCTGCCCAAGCAGCCTCTGATTAATGGGAAGCAGAGGAGAGACATTATTTGTGTTCTGTCATTGATCCAATGGGTGACAGTGTCCAACCTAGAAAACATGTTGCCCTGGGGACATTTACCGTGACATTCTTCACTTTTGCCTCTAAGAGGATCTCTATTCATTTACTAAGAATACTTCTGGGTGATACCTCATCCCTGATTGTTAATGTGGCATTTACAAAATGCCACAGTCCTGTAYGAAATGCGTCAGGATGACAGCTTCACAGACTGAAATCTGCTTTTCTTACCCTTAGGATTCATATAACCTGGACAACAAAGATACTAAGATGACAAAGATTTGGAAGTTTAAGTACCTGATTTGCAAGCACAATTAGGTATTTACATTCCAGAATATTACTGAAATTTGAGCCTGCAGGCACAGACTGTTGCAGAAAGAAAGTCCTTGTGAAGACAGATAACAGGACCCTAAAATTTGTACCATCATTTGGCAGGACTATCATGACCCTCTGCCCTTTGTACTTACCTTATTATTTACTTCTGCCACCTCAGAAATCCATGTCCAGCTGCTTCTCTCAATGCTTTTTTCASCTGATGGTTGTTAGATCTAGCTCAGGAAGAAATTCATCCTTGACTTAATGACGTTCCCCCTGTTTGCAGCTTTAAGTATGTTCTGTGCAATAGCTTTCACCAGTTTCCCAGCTGCTTCCAACAATGATACGATTGGAGATGTCCTGCCTGCAGGGGCCAGGGGCCTGTAATATGGACCTGCTCCCCTGAGAAATAAAAAAGGTGAAAACAGTTGAGTTCATGATCAAATTGGTCTGTCAGGAGGAAAGAGCTTCCGCAACTTGACATTCCCCTTGGCATCCTCATTTTCCATAGTGCAAACCTGTTACTTATTCCTGCAAAAGTAATTGAGCAACTTTCAAGGAAGTAACGTCAGAGCATTCCCATTTCAAGTAAGCCAAATTTAAAAAAAAAAAGGAGGAAAAAAGAAAAAGAAAACACACTGTGGACAGCATCATAAACCAGGTTGCTCAGATACATCGGCTGCTCCTCTCACCACTATAAAGGATTCTTAAAAGACACAGTGAAGGTTCATTAGCAGACACTGCGTGGGTGAAAAAACCCAGAAGCCCACAGTTCATCAGCTTATATCCACACTGGGGGCAAATAGAGATCTTCAGGTATCTGCYTCAGCTACTCAATCAGCAAAGGATTTACTTAAAAAAAAAGRAAATTCAAGACAATGTCATATCTTCCAGCAAGGACACTGTTCTGYTATGTTGGATTATAGGGTGGCTGTCCTTGCTCACTCACCCTTCTCCCATRGCATTAGCCTTCAGCACAGCAGGAGCATGCTCACGCCTTTTCCTGGCAGTAACACAGTAAGATAGACCCATATTGAACACTAGTTAAGGAAGACAAGAAGAAGTGGAAACATTACATTATGTTTTCTAGATAAATTAAAATTTCAGTACTGGTTCTTTGAAAAGCCTGAACGCCATTTACTCCATTCGTTCTGCCCTACAGCATGGTTAATGGATATAGATAGCTAAACTGGTGTCTGAGTAGCAAACCACAGACTCCTTTCAAACAGGATGAGTGCTCAGCATTGCAGAGCTGGAGCATTTAATTTGTCACCCACAGGCAGATGGTGTTGGCAGAGAGAGCAGTGCTTCTTCCCCACCTTCACCGTCCTTTGCAGAAGGGGTTGTAGRAGTCTTGTGCTGAACCATGACTTACTTTCATGACTGAAGAAACCTGGAGTGAACTAAGGCACTGACTTGCAACAAATCTCTACAGGAACTTGCCAAGCAAGAGAAGATTTCTCTGCATTTGTCAGTCATGTTAATGTGCTCCTTGCTAAGCACATAAAGCCAGGCATCACCAGCCAACGCTAGCTATACCAGTTCCTTTGAATGKCTACAGTTCTTAATCCTATGAAATGATGTTTCCACTATTCTCATTTCTCTCTCAACCATCCTTCCTTTTGCACAGGGGCTGCCAAAACAGGGCCCTATGAATGTTTATTATTATCTATCTTGTCTCCAGGAGAATATGATGAAAGATAGGAGAGAAGATGGAGCCAGCAGTTCCTCGAGCTACCCAGTTGAGAGAAGACCTGACGTTTAGCTATCAGAAATCTAGCCCAGGTAGGCAACAACCCAAAGCTGTCAGATTTATAACAGCAGATGGTGTAAAAGATAAGGAACAAAACCAGCTGAGGACAACAGTGATTTGGTTGGGGTGTACCTATAAATCTAAGTCCATAATTCAACATTTAACCTGGCCAAGCAACAGCTTAAAAATATTCCTTTCATAAAGGCCCAAAACATAAATGCTGTTAAGCCTAAAAACTGCATTTCCCTGCATCTTGTTTCATGACCGGCAGATGCAGTTCATTCTTCCAATTCAAGAAGCCAGAAAGGATTATAAAAAGACAGATTAAAAGAAAGAAGCAGAAAAATGTGCAGAATAAGATCTGTAGAAAGGTACCAGTTTGTCTTGCATGGCTGAAGACATTGCTGAATTTTTATAAACCTCCCCTCTTCATCTTTGGTATTTCTTATAGATTGTTATTCAACATATAGAGACTTTTAGTTTCAAACAATTTTTTTTTCCTCATGAAAACAAATCAGGCTGTAGATGAGAAAGTCCTCCTAAGAGTTATTCCTCCAGTGTTCAGCCAGATTTTAAGTTCTGTAATTGGCCAAATGACTAAACCATGTATGTGTTTCAGCATTAGACTCTCTGAGCCAATAATTCACCCACGACTTTCCACGAGTTTAAGCAGAAGCTAATGGAGTTCTATGTAGCCAGAAACATATATTGTAAGTATATATTAAAAAAGATTATGGAGGAAAATGATATTTCATAGTAAGCATGGTTCCCTACCCCCACACACACTCCACAGAAAAGGTCCACAAAAAGAAGAAAATAACAGTTTTTTCAYAGGAAAAGTGTTGCTTGAATAAACTAATAAAAACCCAAACAACTCAGYCCTCAAGATTTGCAAAAACTTTTCAGACTCTCGCTGAAAAATAAAAGCCAGTTTCACTGCATGAAGGGCACTGGCAAGCTTGATTTCCTTCTTCGTAAGTATCAGCAAAASCAGAAATACTCATTTCCAGTTTGGCTAAATGGGTGTCAGATACAGCCAGAATCGTGCTTTCATGTAAAATTCATAATAGAAATCCTTGAAGCCTTCTGATTAAGATCTGTATATATCTGCCTACTAATAAGTCAAATTACTTATCTCCCTTATRCAGAAATATAAATACTTGTTGACTAAACACAACAGCTCTCAGTAATCAAATGCAAATATTCTYGTCTCAATATAAAAATTATTTCTGACATGAAGTCATGTACAAATCAGGCTCTTCCAAGCAAGCGTATTTCCACCCCAATTCAACGTGGAGAGTTATGCTCATGTCAACTGTGGCATAGTATACTCGCACTAGGTACATGTTCAGTAACTCTACCGTTAGGTCTGTACTCATCTTTAGTTTGAGGGTTTAGGTCTATATACACAGGGACAAGTCAGATAGCATGGGTCTGCTCTACAGCTCTGAGACTATCACACATTGAAGTAACATCCTCCAAAAAGGTTCACCAAGTCAGCCTTAAGGAATAACAGGTAGAACTTTGCAGCACCTGAAGAGCGGAAAAAGGACCAAATCCAACAGCATTAATCCCAACTGAAAAGTCAGGAGGCTGAGGAGTTTAAAAGAGAAACTTCTATTTGTACAACTTCTGCTAATTGCTCTAATGAGAGTTAAACGAGTTGYTGGCCAAATTCTGACAATCCGGAACCTAAGACTAACAAGACCAGCCATTCTTAGGGCAAACATATCTTGTGTATTCATGAGTAGCCRGTTTCAACCCTGAAGCTGAATTCACTTGTTTTCATGGAGTTAAATCAAAGGACTCACCTCCCAGATCACTTACCACATAGATGGGGTGACTTCAGGCTAGACTTAAAAACTGGAATGGGAAAATAAAATTATASAGTCTCCAAAGAGGAAATAGAAACACCGTCACTGTCCCAGGACAACAGACCTCAAGAGACAGATACCCTGAGTGCAAACATTGCTTCGCTTTGAATACTCTGCTCAGCTTTATAGGAAGTACTCAGCTGTAAATTACAAGGAAGTTCAAAAAACTGAAGCACATGCTCATTGCCTTCACACACAAGAGTAAACTCAAGATTTTGCTTTAAGTATGTCCTCGAACAGGTCCTTTACTCTGCATYCATTTACACTATAAACCAGCATATTCCAGAACCAGTTGGAGTGCCCAGTCTTACCTTCCACATRGCTCAGTTCTTCAAATTTCTTCTGCTTTCAATGGGATTTTTAGCAAGATTTTTTGATCTTTAAATCATTAGGCATTCTYAGGACCTGTTTGTTGCTGTGCATGTTTCCTTCCTACCACTGAGATATGAATTGGAAAACAAAATGAGGATCTATGTTCCAGAGGTTTGAGCAAAAGCCTAGGGAATCAAGAACGTGGAGCTAGTTACTGAAGGAATTACCGAGTCAAAAATGTAAGTGGCCACCTTGTTCTGATGATGCAAAAAGCAGCTTAAGCATTTGAAAAGAACAGCAAAAAATTGTTTCCAGGAGCAGCAAATGAGGTACCTAAAAACACCCACACCCAGAGAGGCATCTGTGTAAGCCCTTAACCCTTTGTTAAACTAAGTTGCTTTCTACTCCATATTCTGGCTTTTGTATACTACACTGACCTCCCAAGTTCTCCCAGAGTGTTGTACTGGGAGTCTGGGCATCTCATTCAGAGTTGTGGATCCAGAGCATTTTGGGATGGAGGAAAGAGACAGTACATTGCTTTAGTCTCTTTGGGGACTTGGACCTTCCACTTACCTGGGCTTTTACCTTCCCATACAGAAGTTCTGAATATTTGACAGACATTTATGAAGAATTTCAAGACCTGCAGATGAAAATTACAATACAGGTGCTATGTTGTTATCTCTCATAACTAGAGCAAAGGACTCCAAGTAAGAGTTCCTAGGATCTAAACACAGATGCTAATGACCTTGGGCAAACCACTAATATTTCTTGGCTTCCACAGATCCACTTAACATGATCCAGAGTTTAAAGAGAGAGATACAAAGGGGAACCAGTAACTAACAAACAGATCAGTAAAATCTTTCTTAAATTTGACAAGACATAAGGAGAACTAAATGATTTGAGACCATGAAATATCTGTGAAAAATGTGAGATGATCAAAAAAAAAAAAAAAGAGGTATTTACAGCCTAGGTATAATTCCTGCCTAATATATATTTTGTTTCATCATTGGAAAATTCCACAAGTAAAGAAATCCAGCACACATGAAGGAACGGGAACACCCTAGAGTTTGCTGCCGAAAGCTGATGTGAAATAGTTCACACAGACATATTAATAGATACAAGTTTACATCAAGACAACATCTCTGAATGCATGATCTCACTGACTATAAAAGTGTATTGCAATAGCGAGAGGGAGAAAGAACAGTGAGGAAGGATAACTGCAGATTGTCTCATGAAGATCCTCAGAAATACTAAGACTCCCTTAACTCACCAACTACCCTTGTTTGCTCAAGAGARCATTTCCTCAGTACGCTAGAAAAACATATAACCAGAAGGGAATCAAATCAAGAGAAATTCGATTAGATCTAGAGCAAAGAGAGATAAATGGCCTGTAAGACAGAGTCCAGCCACAAGACAGTCTATAACACACAGCAAGCAAGATATTTTGCAGTGTAAAAGAGGCAAGTGGACTGTGTGAGATAGCTGGAGATAGGATCATGAAACCATCAGCAATTGTGTGCAGCTGCAGGATTAGGTAACCATCAGCAGTTGCACATAGCTGCGGGGAGAGGCTCTTTGTTCATTAAATTACCTGTGGTACCCATTATCTTTAGGATGAATTTGGCTAGAGGCCCAGAGAATTTAGAAGATGCCATCTCTGCTTTCATCAGCTAAACGAAGAGGTCCTGTCTATTTTCCAGTAGCYTGTATATAAAACAACTCATTGCTATTCCATGGACTAGTTCCTCTCAAGACTCAGATCGAACCCTAAAGCATTTCTGGAAGGGAAAGAAGAAGAAATTCAAAAAGCATACATAGTGCCAATAAAACTCCATGCCATCCCAAAATTTACTTGCTAGGTGTCCGTTCCTTTCTGGTAGGCTGCAGGCCTAGGAGGCAGCTGAGTTAATGTTGGATGATGGAAGCTCCTGTGAGTACCTGGATGAACACAAGAGACAGAGAAGTTAAAGGAGCTTTGCCCAAGTAGAAACTGGAATTTATCTTGCAATTTCTCCCTGAAAATGTTGTTTCCAATCATTATTAAATGACTCAAAGGCCAATGGTGAAATCTGTATTGCGAGCCCAGAGCGTGAATAAATTTTGCTCTCATTTCTTGTTGTTTGCCACAAGCTGAACTTAAAACAATTTGTGACAGAAGCAGCATTGGTATATCAACAGCCTGATATGGCTCTATTAGCATGTACGTAACCTCATTACAGCCTGAATCAATCTCAGCCCAATCAGATATTGCATATTTTACAAGTCAGAGCATTGTGGAGTCTTCTCCTGCAGAGCCTTAGCAGAGCTAGYGATAGGGCAGGCTTACAGGACTATCATGGGATTACTTTCAAACCAATAACCCTAGAAGCTTGAGGGACTACTTCACACTCAAAACCCAGTGTGGGACACCATGAACTCTCTCCATCAACTCCACTTTTAACCTAACCTCATAAACCAACTCCCACTCCTGTTCTTGTCAAGCCCAGATAACCATAGAGCCTGGTGCCACACATTCTCTCCCCACATCACTCTGCACCATTTCAGGATTTTGTCATGGAGGTTTTTTCCAATCAGTATTAATACATTTACTGTTGCTATATTTTGGTGGGKTTTTTTGGTTGTTTACTTTTCTTTTTCTTTCCCTAAACTTGTTGTCTTAAGTGCCAGCTTAGTTACTGCCYGAGAGGACCATCTGAGCATGCAGTTCCCAAAGCCAACTCCTCATTTKTGGGTCACTCAGCCAAGTCTTGGCGATACGAAGCCCAAGTCCCTGTGTGGCTGCGTTATTCTCCCCTTTTCTGCTCCTCTCTCAAAGCACTTCTCAGATGAGAAGCTTATCCAGGAGATCTTTCCGTGAGGTCTCTCCACCCAGCTCTTCCCTCCAGCTAGGGCATACTGCAGTCTGGTGCCAAATTCAGCAAGATGCAGCATGTCAAAAAGCACTGTTTATTTTCTAGAGAAATAACTGCAACTTGTCTTTTCACTTCCACCCTAAAGGGTGCAGACATCCCAAGCACACACTCATGATTTTGAGTGTCTTTCCAATTACACTGAACTCTGTTGAAGGAACCCACAAGTGAGTTCTGGGAATGAACGTACAGAAGAAGAGCTGGGGTCAACTTGCAATATCTGCAGGCCCCTGAAAAATTGACTTTTGTACTGATCTCTTTAGGAAATAACTATCTAGCATTGACCCATGGCTACCTCAAAAGACAGATGGCCCACCCAAAGAGCTGCAGAACATTTATTCCATGAACATTTATACTGTAAAGCCTTGACTGTTTATTGTAGAGGTTAATGAAGCTGTGAAGAGAACATGGTCTTGCTGAGATTATTGCTTCTGGGCAACACAGAGCACTAACCATTCTTAATCCAAACGAATGGCATGATAGATAGACCAATTAAAAGTGTTTCCAAACAAGCTTTGAGACACAGGGCAGCTGTAACRTGACTGTTTTTTCTATTCCCTCTATTCTACAAACAATATCTAATTCCAGTACCCTGAATCCAGCACACTAAAAAAGATTTGCAGTGCATTGCTCTTGAGACACTTTCTTAATGTGAAGCTCCTAAAAGAAACCCAGCCCAGTCACATCACCCGGGCTCATGCAGAAGCCAAACAATCCCCATCAGAGAAATTTTGCTGCGTTTTTATTTGTTTCTTGCCTCAGCAGTTAAAAGTTATTTCTGAATGCTGTCTGGGAAAAGCACAGCTATTCAGAAAACTGCTGCTATCCAGTCCCCTTGGTAGCTCAACATTTTCTTAAACCATCACAAAAGCTTTTTATCCTGGAGAGAGAGTCCACACGCATGCATGACTGTGCACACATATACACACGTTGCTTGGTTAACTCTCCCATAAATATTTTCTCTGTTTTGGTATAATAGCATACAAAGGCRCATCATAAAATTTCTCTGTTCAATATTCCTACTTTGAAACAGAAGTCATGTCCTGATGAGCATCAACAAATATAAACAGTGCGGAAGTACAGAAAGAGGAACAGACCAACTTCATAATGAGTTTCTGATCCTGTATTACCAGATCTGAAAATCTTCAGGGAGGACTCAAGCCTAGTGGGAACAGACTTCAAGGAAGGAGAAGCCTGTGCCTTGGAACCCGCCTCAGGCTCTGTCAGTATCTTTGAATCCAACAAATCTTGGGCAAATCTTGGGACTTCTCCACTGATGCGGTTCAGGATGTCATGGACTGTCTCAGTGGAATATGCCTCTATTCATCTCAGCTCCCCTGCTACGCTACTACTATATTTATCTTTGCTGCTGTCAGTCTTTTAGATGTCAGTTTGCTCAGAATAGGATTGCCACAAAYTTCAGAGTTACCAATTTCTTAAAAGATACTTTCTTCAGCTATGCTTTACTTTAACTTGCCTTCAGAGGTGGCCTCAAAGGATCATGTTTCCCCATAGACTGGGAGACACTGTTAGAGGAATAAGAGAGCCAGGTTCAGACATTCAGGTCTACTTTCAGCCTCTCTATTTTATGAGAATATTTTAATCTGATTTTCATGCAGAATTCTGAGGGTATCCAAAATGAATCTGCTGGCCCAACGCCAACTCTTGCCACTGAATGGGTCACTGGTGCCTGGTRTACGTGATGGATACCCAAGAGAAGATGTAGACCTGAAGTAGCAACAAAAAATCTCACGTGAAATAATTTCTGTGATCCTCAGGTCTGCCCTTGAATGAAAATGAAGGCCATAAAGTTTCACCTAGAGATTTGTTCAGGGTCCAAAATCTTTCAGCTGAACSTCAACAACAACATTCAGTTTAGAGTGACAGAGGGAATGACAGGAAAATCCAGACCATCCCTTCTTGTGTGTACGGGCACCAAAGTAGAAAGGAATAAAAAGAAATAGTCTCCCCTGACCATCCCATCCATCAGAGCATATTTCCAAATGCTTGCTGTTCCACAGTACAACAGACCTAGCAAAGAAGGTCAGCGCCAGTATGCTGGAGCCATCAGGTTCATTTTCTTTCACAATTAAAATATTTACCTTGGAAAAGACAGTCCTACCCACTACTTACTGCATTTTCAGATGGTTTCAAGTAGCAATGATGTGGCAGAGAGACTGCTTTGGGTATGGATCTCCTTAGCAGCCTATGYAGGGAGGTTTCCCACTCCATAAGTGACACCATCGTTCAGGTAACAAGTGGATACTTGTTTCCTTATCAAGAATGTGGAATTTAAACACCCAGTCTCCTTGATTCACAGATTAACCAATCACACAGAAACAAGTCTGGGATCTGGGCTGAACATTTCTGTTGCTTTATGCTGTATTTAACCCAAACTCCCTAATCTCATATTCCATTAATAGAATAACCAAGTTTATTATTTGAGGGAGGTCCAGAGACAACAGCTTGTTGGCACTACGTGTTATCTCAACAGCTGGAGTATTCTTTCAATGAGAAAACTGAATAAATATATAAAGCATTGCATTGGTTTTACATGGAGATTTCTCAAGATTAAAAAAAAAAAAAAAAAGCTATTTCTGGACAGCATGTTGCTTTAGAGGTAGATTTTTCCATGAACATCTCTTCCCTCCCTTCTTCCTGGCTCTTCTTAGATTTTCTGGTTTTCTTTGCCCAAAGGTGTTGGCTCCTTTTCTCTGGCTTGGCCCTGTATGGGTTTCAAGATTATTCCAAGTTGTTTTTGCACAGCCTCCTGGATCATGTTAGGAAAAGGTGCTTTAAAAACATGTTAAAATAATGTTTTTAAATAGAGTTCAGGACTGATGAAAGGCACTGAGTTGACTAAAATATCCAATTTATTTCCATTACAAATACATTTCAGGCTGGCCAGKCAAAAGCATGTGTGGGTATCTCATGTAGACAATATTTATTGACATTCCCATGTAAATTATCTGCCACTAGCTTTTCCTTAGTATACTCATGTTCCAAACCACTTGCACCTCTCAGTTCCTTCCCATTCAACCAGTCATTYACTCTGCATCTTGCATGTGCATGGAGGAACACAGAGGCAATAGTCAAGTAGGAGAGGYCTGGCAAAAGAGACAGGTTGTACATGAGCTACCAAGGTGTTTATACCTTCCTGCACCAGGGTTGGAAGCAGACTGGAGGCAAAGACCCCAAGCACAGGAGGACCTCTACACATACATCTACGCTTTGGCCAAACTCATTTAGTGAAGTCTTACTGGAGGAGGAGCTTAATCCACACAGGAGGCAAAATATAGGATGAACTTCTGCCCTGCTGTGTCATGCTGAGGGGACAGCTTCCCCCTCATTAGTCTCACAGTTAAGCCATAGTCAAGTCTTAACAAGACAATCCCACGCATTAAGACCTAGAGTAGGAAGAAATACACACATAAAAAGTGCAAATGCAAACAAYCATAACATCCCTCCCCAAAGCAATGCCAGAGTGTGCAAAGCAATGCTGYGTTTCATAGACAGAAAAGACCCAACACTCCCTGAAGGCCAAGTCCCACAAGCAGCCGGGCAGGTTTCCCACATACACACAATACCCACTGCAGGGCAACGCCTGCTCTTAGCCATCAGCTCGCTCCTGCAGCGGAGAGGAAAGGACAGAAATCTCCTTCACACCCGCTGGTTTTTCGAGGGTGTGTGGGTTCCTGACTCGCCTCCTCCCTCATCACATTATATAAACTTGAAACTTCCACCRTGACTGTTTATTCAGCATGTTTGATGAACTGCATTGTGCCTTCATTGTTGTGAAGTGTTTGCTAATTTCTGGAAAGAGACTGCACTTTCCACACCACTGGGATTACGTAAAGGAGACAGAGCTATACAGCTTTTGGTCATTCATTTCTCAACGGGGGAGCTCATTGACTTAATTACAAAAGTTTGCACTGTGCTGAGAGCTCTGCATTTCTCCATATTAYGACTTCAAATTGTTAAAAAGATTACTATCACCATTACAATTAAAACACAGTTTCTGCTCTCAGAAGAGGAAAAATYTGCCTCAACACAATAAACTATTGATTGTTTTGAAAGCTTGAGTTGAAAGATATAGCATTGCTAGCTCCTGGGTAAACTTAGACTTGGTAGTCTCTGAATTTCACATGCCACATACTGGGGGAAAAAATACTTTTTCAACCAGAAGTGGTCATTTTTTAGGAAAACAATTTACAAAGATACTGCCCCAGAAAGAAACATTCAAACCACATGCTGAAATACTGGCTTCTTTATRCTTCCTGAAGTCTCTTCCCCCTCCTGATCCAAACTCCACCAGGTTCCAGTACCATCAGAAGAGATATCAATCTCCCTCATTAATGGGAAGCCATTGCCATGCCTAGCTCTAAAATTGAGCCTATATAATGCAGTGGTAAAAAAAGGTACTGAATCTATATGGAGAACACTCAGAATTAGCACTTAAAACTGTGATTTAAGGAAAGAACAAAAAATATATCCGGCTCCAGTAAACTCAGCAAAAGTAGTCTTGCTCCCACAAAATTCCTTTTCATTGGTTCAACAATTTTTAAAAGTCAGTAAAAATTTTAATAATGCGAATTTTAAAAATATCCTCCAAATTGAAACTTCTGGGGTCAATCGTAACAGAATCTTTTTTTGTTTGTCCACTGAACTGAAAAATACCTAGAGTTTCAGAAACTCTAAGTATGAACCAAACCCTACCGCAAACACCATAAGGACTCAGGTTATTTTATAGCGTTGATTCCTGTGTACATCTTTCCCAAACACTGTCATATCTGAGGTGAAGATCTGAACTCCATGGCTCCATCCAGCTCCTCTCGCTGTCCACGAAGTGCACAATCTCACGCTGTCCACCCAAGTCTCAGCCAGCTAAGGACTCCTTTTGGACTCAGAGGCAGATATATTGCCAGAATCTCACACAATACTTAGCAAGAAAATATATTCCAGTTAATCAGTGCATCTGACAAACAGGAAAAGGGTCACGGCTCTGAGAAATGGGTTCCCAGTGAATTCCCTTCACACACACAACCTTGTTCTCCCAAAAYGAACAGCTGTAAGCCAGCTGAAATATAAGAATCTCTCCTCTCCAGACTATGCTCTCCATTCAGGGTTTAAGACAATTACACAGTTATTTTGTGTAAGAAAAGTCAGTCAAGGGGGAGAGACAAATGGTTTTATTTCTCACCCAGCTACATAACAGATTACTAGGAGCACTAACTCATCTGTCTTTCCACTATTTTACTTTCATTATAGGTTGGAAATGGGAAGTCATTTTTCACAAGACGGATCTTTAACTAGTTAGAAATTAAACTCCTCAAACTGGTGCATCCTGCGAAATGGAACATACATTATSCGGGGCCCATGGCTTTGGTTGCACCTTATTTATCATCATAGCAGGTCCTTCTCCAAACCTAACCTCACTCACCAAGTTCCCAAGCTAGAGTCAAGACACAAAGACAAGCAAAAGGCATGTGATACTGAGACAGAAATGTCCAAACCCAAAGTCTAACCGTAAAAAAAAGGCAGTAGAGTATCAAAACCTAGCAGTTGTGCTGGAGAGAAACAGATCTGTATCTCACAGCAACCTCATCCTCCCTAGTTGAGTGGGTAGGTCAGTCTGTCATGTTCCCAGCCTCTGCTCCTCAGTACATCCTCTGCTTAACTGCTGCTGCCAAGCTCCTGTCTAAAGTAGTAAACAACGTGTAGGCATCCCCTGTGGCTGGTCCCARGCAGATCAAAGCAATCACCACTTCAATATCCAATCTCCTGCTCTAGCATGACATTACATTTCAGTGCGTGGAGCACTGGTGAATGTTCCCGGCCTTCAGAGGACCTGAGCTGGAGCAGGTCTTGAAGGTCATGTGGTGCAAAGGGCAGAATTGGCGTAAAAGCACAATTTAGCCTGTCTTCCCGGATTCTCCTCCTGAGGCTGCTTGGAAGGGGCAGGACACCATTATAGTTTTGCTCCTGGTGTGTGGGGAGCATATTACTTTTTCTTAAGAAGTACCTGTATTTATTTTTTTTTTACTTCTTGTTACAGCATGCAACTGAGCTCTGCTTCATCCTCTGAGATCTTAAAAGCACAAGGTGGCTGTAATGGGTGTTTCACTATGACCTCATGTGTAACACATGCTACATAATATTATGCAGATCTCTGCACTCTGCTCCTGGTTGAAATAGAAAATTAGACTCTTAGGAAAAACAAATACACATTCCATATAAGGTATGTTTCCATGTAAGGATATTGCCACTGTACTCCTAGGTAAGTTGCTTTAATAGCATTTAATAATGCTTTACCACTAATAAAAAATTGCAAAAGTAATAAGAATTAAAAAAAAAAAAACTGTTTTCAGCTGCTACATGTTAATGTTTTGGAGCTTTTTCCCTTTTGAGATTATAGTCAGTTGTTTGCTATGCTTTCAAACAGATAACTATGGATTATTGATTTGTTTCAAAAAGTTGGTGTTATTGATAATCTCAAATTTCTCACTGAGATGAGCTTTTAAGACTCATTCTTGTCAGTTCCCTTTCCATTTTCACTCCTACGATTTTCTTCAAAGAAGGGGACAACACCCTGTTTAGATGTTCCAGAAGCAAAAAATATATCCAATACCTCCAATATATCCAATACCACCACATCAAAGACTTCACTCTTTTTCAGTCTCAGCTGAATACCCTGAAAGCATCCAGTGGTCCAGGGCTGCTTCACTCCCCGCTTAGCAAGTGTTACAGTAACTGCCGTTTACTATTTATGAGACCAAAGCTCCAAATTAATTGCTTTGAAACACTATCATCGTAATCACCAAGAGCCCCTAGAAGTAATTACATGGATTTTATGACCAAATGCAAGAAGAAAAAAAAAAAACTAAAAGGTCAAACCTTTTGCACCAAGAGTTTTCATTGTTTCTTTTTTCACAGMCAAAAGGATTTCTAAGAGATACAGGCTGAATTATTGTGACCTTTCTTCCTCCCAACTTTTTAATTAGTAGAATTACACAGCTACACCTTAAAATATTGTCATCCTGAGAACGTGGTGATTGACTTTGAATTTACCAAACGTGAGAGCCGTATTTAATATGTAAGTTGCAGGGCTGTGCACTTCTGAACTACACTTGCATTCATCTGAGCATCACACATCAGACCACTTTATAAACATGTTATTTAAGACTCACAGTATGCCAGCAAGCACACGTAAATGTTAGAGGTTGAAAACCTACTCTGCAGCAATTGTTTCAATTGCTCTCTTCAACCTCTATTTTACATCAGCAAAAACTGGAAATAACAGAGCAATGAAGACTCGGGAGCAGAGTGCAGGACTGTGAGAACAAAAACAAACAAAAAAAAAAAAATCAAGAATCAAGATGATAAAACCCAGAATACTTGTTGCCAGGAAAAGCTATCTTAGAATAACAAGGAGAATTGTTTTCACAGCCCAAAGGCTAACTTCTGAGATCAAATCTCAACTCAGATAAATTCACTGGTTTATACAAAGGTTCATAGCTTAAACACCTGTGCACACCATGAGAGCTCCCCTTTCAAAAGGTACCTCAACTATGAGTCAAACATACCATTCAGTAAAACAAGAGGCAGGTCTTGGCCCTGATCTATCATGATCTATTCTATCTTTCTTAAAAAAAATCTTTTCACATATTAGTGCTGTTCACAGTTTTAGTTGTGCCCGACAGAGAGTTGTAAATGCCCCAAGCACAGAGTTGAATACAACCAAGTTTCCTCAACATTTCTCTCTAATTTTTCACTCTGTCTCCTCCTGGCCATCAAAATCAGGGTGTGCACACAAACCAAATAGAACCCAGAGATGGGAAAGAAAGATTTTATTCAACTTAAGGAAGTCACTTACTGTCTTCTGCTGTATGTTGGTGTACACCAAAGCCTGATTGTGTTTATGGTTATAGGGAGACAGATTACTTAGAGCTTCTGCTGCTGTTGGGCAGTTGCTGAATGGCACTAGTTGTGTGCCACCAGCTAGCGAGGAAAAGGCATTTGGACTGCAAGTCAGCAGTCTGCCCGAAATCCATCCCTCGATATGCCTGTGTGGTCACAATCCATGCATTAAGCCCACATAGATGCTGACAATGACAAAACACAACAGTCCTGGAGGGTCCTGGTTCAGGACATGCTGCTGAGGAAGGGCTGAATTCCCTTGAAAAAGGGAGCCGAGTAGATCACTGAAGGCCGTGTACTTGTATCACAAACGTTAGTGCTGATAGCCCTGAAGAAATGTTTGTTTGAAATCCTGCAGTGTCATTCAACATTTGAATTCCACTTTTTAAGCACCTTCCCTTCCCATGGCAAGCTGTTCTGCTGCTGGGTCTCCATACAATTCATCTGAGCTCCTGGGCATTATTTTTCTTTAAATGCATAACAGCATCATCTAAACATCATCTAGAGAGCACTACAATTACAGCAAGGGCAGACGGATGTTGGGAGGCGAGGATGTGGTGGCTGCAGCCAGTCAGGGCTCACAGGACCTGTCTCCGAGCTGGGAGCAGGTGCCCAGCTCTATCAGAGCCTCCTGATGCAAGGCACTGCAGGTCACTATGGGGTGTTGCAAGTGTCTAGGCTGTAAAATGAATGAATTTTCTTCAGGCAACACTACTGGCTCCATCGAGAGGCTAAATTCACAAACATTTCAGAACAACACTACTTTGTGATATCTTTCTAGACAGACAATTTTGCTGGACAGACTGAATTTAAAAAAAAAAAAAAGACAAAATTCTCAATGTCACTAATGTTCAAGCTAGCTTTCTTTGAGTTAGTTCACATATCTGCCAATGCACAGGTACTGCCTTGGCTGGGGTGACTTGTAAAATTCATGCACAAAACCAGGACCTCAACATTTTATTAGAATTGCTTTTGTAAGGTCAAATCAATCAGAGAGATTCATACGCGTTTCCACCAGTTAAGAAGTGCTGGGGGTGTCTGGGGCACTTGGCTCTACTCTCCTAGCTAACATAACAGAAACCCAGTATCTGATCTTCCTAAAGGAACTGAGTCATGGTTTCAAAAAACCCATCCAAGCTTTATTGCACACACCTGCACTAAACAGTCAGAGGTGTGTTCTGCATATATACCTTTGCCATCTTCTCAGCCTCTTACTCAACATACACTTCCCGAAAATACCCAGCTGGCACAAGCACATACATTTGGAAGCCAGACCCTGATGCAGTGTGGCATCACTCCAGGGAAGACAATTTACACTGCTGAGAGTCTGACCTATATTTACCTGCTTAACTTAGGGCACCCTATAACTCTCTGTGCTCATTTGCAAAAGCCTGATCTGTTGACTACATCACCGTGCTCAAACCTGCGAGGAAACCTCATTTTTAGTTCATTCCCACTGAGTGCATAATCAAGTCTTTGCCTCTACTGTGCATAAGGGGGGAGAGAGGGGATGTATTTTTTTTTTTTTAAGAGGTGTGATGTGATTTTTATTGTATGACTATTCACCTGCTTTCTGTGACCTCCTAAGCATATTTAAGAGGGAATCTGACACTGGGACCAAACATGAGGCTGGGGGGAGAAGTCAGCTAACAAAAACCACATGTGCTCAAGCATTTTGCTTTGCCTTGCTAATATTGAAGAGATTTGTTTTGCTCGGTAAAGCACTTGCGTTTCAGCTCAGTCCTGCAGGGAAAAGCTAATCCTCAAGTTATGGCAATACAGCCAGTTGATATGGGGAAGGAAGGAGGGGGCCAGAGAACCACGGGAAGGAGAAAGAAAAGATTCAGCATTTTAGCCTGACCTGACTCTAGGTTCACACGAGAAGAGGTGAAGCTGCAGCTGTCAAGCTGAAGGGAAATGCAGTCGTTTATAAACCCAGGGAAGTCTCCTGGGAAAGAGAAGCAACACAAAAAAAAAAGAGCATTCCTTAAGACTAGGGTTAAGAGCAGGTTTTTCCCACCACAAGAGAGAGACAACACAGCCAGACCAAATTCTGGCACTATTCTCTTTGCAGCTCTGGCCAGATTTCCTTCCTGCCCAGCAGGGGCAAATGCCACCAGCCTTTTCCACATATTCTTTCTAGGAGGAGACCTCCTCTAGTGTGAGAAGTTCCACCATCAAAGCACACAAATTCATCCCTTTGCAATCTCTCTAACTTCAAAAAGATCTCACGGGAACAGCTACTGTCCAAAGTGGCTGAATGCTGAAAAAAAAAGAAATACATCTTGTGCTTCCTTCTCTCCCCCTGTTCTGAACATCAATTTCACTAGAGGTTTGACCCATCTCTCCGCTTTTGGTGAGCATGCGAAAATTTTTCTGTGCAGCTGAATGGGGAATAGTCACTGTGAATATATATGGTTTGATACTGGTAACTCTTCAGACATTTTAACACATCTCAGAGGTGAGGGAGAGAAGCAACACTGAGTAGTCAGGAGGTTATCAACCACAGCAAACAGCAAATAATTCAGAAAAGCATTTGATCAACACAAAGACAGAAAATTGTATACCAAACTGGTCTGTGACCTACAGGGCAGAAGAACTCAAATTGCAAGAGGGGCTCATGGGGAAGGAAAAAAATAAAACAGCCAGCAGAATTCCCAGATTGAAATAAAAGCTAGAGCTGCCAGCTAGTTTGTTCACATCGAATAACCGAATTGGGCTTTCTGGTTGTCTCTAAACTGCATTTCATGAGGAAAAATAAAATTGGGCTAAAAATACATTTACTTTCTTACTGCAGCTACTTGGGTTCATTGTTTCTGTGACCTGTCAGTGAGAAAGATGTGATGAGAATGCTCCTCCTTGTGCTAAGTGCCCTGGCAGCAAGTGCTTAGCCTAGCAGGGGAGCCCAGGGTTTCACCAAAGGGCAAATTATATCCTGCTAATTGAACCCGCATAATTTTAGAATCTCCCCATGAGCCTGTCACGTTTGTGCATGGGCAACCGAGAAGATCTTAATGGACCTGGGACGCTGAGGCAAATAGGAGCACCAGGCAAGAGCAGAGAAAACAGGACACGGCGGGAGGGTATCGAATCCTTTTGGGTTAATAACGCACCTTCCTGGGATGCGAGGCAGAAGCCTAGGACTCTGGGCTGTGTTAGTTAATTACCATACAAGAGAAAAAACTCAGCAAGGCTCCCCCCCCMCAAAAGGCTTTTACAGAAAGAAAAAAAAAAAGAATCTAGTCCTCCCCAACCAGTGCAATTAATACATTTGCTGCAGCTTTCCATCACGTTCCCTCACCACCACTCAGCTCCAGTTGTCAGCATCTGTCTGAAATGAGCCGCTCCGTGAAGCCAGCAGCCCCGCTTGCAGAGAGGCAAAGGATAAGATTTCAGGAAAGGCTGAAGCCCACTGTTAAGGGATTCGTCCCAGATAAATTGCCTGTCAGCTACAGCTGAAGTACAATGTTGGCTGCCCTTCTCTTGATGAGTAATAGMGGGACTTTACTTAGTACAGAGGTACCTGACTTCCATGGAAACCAAAGTTTAGTTCACATCTGATGAGTAAAATCCAGTTCACTTAGTCATGAGAGGAGGTACCTATGATGAAACAGTAAAGGGGATTCAAAGGAGTAACRCTGCTTTTGCTTCTATGTTATCTCTGCTCTGCAAAGGTACAGGCTGAAATGCGACAGCAATTCCTGGGTTATTTAGTGTTGGTAAAAGTCCCAGCAAAATCCAGTAAGTGCAGAGAGGCAATTCCTGTTCCAGAGCATGAGGAATCRGAGTAGACAAAACAGATAAAAGGCATTTTTTTATCACCACAGCTGTACTCAGTAGAGGATCGGAGGCCCAGAGAAGCTAAATGACTTGTCCAAGATGAAACAAGGGGTTGGAGGTGGATCTAGCATATCAATCCATGTGTTATTTAAGCCTATTCAGTATTCTGACCATGCTTTCTCTCTCATATGGTAACTCATAAATAGGCTTGGGTGTATACCACATAATAACRTTTATTACATACATACATCTTCTAGCATATGCAACCAAGCTCCTTGTGGGATTTGACTTCTGTGTTTAATTGGCAGGCTTGTTTGTGGAGCTAACAGGTGCGTTAGAAGTGAACAGAGAGCACATTCTCACTTCACAAAATATGTGCTGCAAGCCATGTTATGAGAGACCTAAGCSAGGGAGCAAACACAAAACCATCCAGCACCATCCAGTCCCTCCCGATCCCCAAGAGCCCAGTGACGAGCACCATGCCCTCCCAACCAGCAGCCATGACGCCCTCGGGCTGCCCACACATGCACTCAAGGAGGGGRCGCGTCATTCGCACCATCTTTTCCCTACCTCTCACACTTTTTCTGCTCAGTACTTAATCCCAGAGAATAAGTCAAAGTGCTTTCATACTGGATTCACTTTAACTGCAGGAAAGAGAAACGTACCAGAAGGAAGAAGCAAGAATTTGGAGCAAAGTTGTGGCTGACGTGGCATATCTACATCATTGGCCAGGAATGGCAGGCATCAGCCTGCCGGCGCCACTTCCCCTTCGGGCCTCTGCCTGCCGGCGCCATTTCCCTTTCTGCCATCTGCCTGCTGGCACCATTTCCCCTTCGGGCCTCTGCCTGTC
>JASVER010000034.1:320996-491419 GCA_030449065.1 Oceanodroma leucorhoa
ACCATTTCCCTTTCCGGCCTCTGCCTGCCGGCGCCATTTCCTTCCCCTTCCGGCCTCTGCCTGCCAGCATCATTTCCCCCTTTGGCATCTGCCTGCTGGCGGCATTTCACTTACTAACTTATTAACTCAGAAGATGCAGGTTTGTGATAGGGACTAGAAGGAAGAGTGTCTTCACCTTTTAATCACTTCCCCCAACTCATCTTGATACCATTACCTTATGCAGAAAATCTGAACTGAAGGTGGCTGATTCAAAACTCCTTTAAAGGAAGAGACGTGCTAAACCAGACGAAAAATTCCCTTGTCCTCACCTTTCCAAAGTGATTTTTCTTTTTAAAATTCATTGCTACAAAAAAAAGAGAATGGCTGAAATTGAAAGAAATTGTCTCCACTGATTCAAAATATTTTCCATGGAAAATTTTGGGCTAAAGAAAAGGTGAAATCTCCAAAATATTTAGGCAACTGAAACCTTCTCTAACCAGGCCCAGATGGGAGTGATGCCTACAGGAGTGTTTAAAATTAGACAGGGTAACAGGAGTGCTGCTACTGTTGTTGGGAACTGTCCTACAGCCAAATTTGTTTTACTCCCAGTATGTTTTTCCTGATGTTCAGCCAAAGTCTGCCCCTTTGTTTCATTGTTAAACATGACTGTATCTCTTTGTACCACTCAATGCCTCCCCTCCTGGGAGCTTTACCCTCAATAATGTATAGTTTATTTATTATTATGACTCTTATCACAAATTTAATCATGGCAGTGGGTGAAAAGGTTTGGGACAGGAGGATAAAGCTTATACATGTATTTTAAGCCTCATCTCTGACTCCTGCTGAGAGGTACTTTCCCATCTGAACAGTAAAGATCCCCAGTCTGACACAGCAGCTTTTCAGACCTGGGAGGGAAAACAGCACCTCATGAAACCCGTGACTACGTCCTACTCCATAGGACGAGATGATACACTCTAAGAGGTTTTTACCCTGTGCAGGACTCAAGCCCTTCCTTTCTTCCTTGAAAATAAGCCGCAGATAATCGTATAAGCAGTCTCCTATTTCCAGGATATAGGCCAACGTACTTGGAGTTGCTCCAGTTCCTCTGCTGTGATAAGCTCAGCTTAGATTAGCCCCCCTGCACACACAACACACAAAGAGAAATTTGATTGTTAAAAGCAAAGAAAAGATAAACACCAGTTTTGGAAGGTCCCCTAGTGCTATATTCAGGATTCCTTCCCACATTGTGGTGTTTGATTTTTAATACACATTCTTCTCTTTACTGAACCATCCAACTGCCATTCAGGAAGACCCAATTATGAAAAAGAAATCATACTGCAAAAATGYATAGTAAATTCACACAGAAACCTTTTCACAATGGTCCCAGGCTAGTCACATCTTCCCAAGATGGTATCATCTCCAACTGCATTATGGTTGTCCAAACCATATTGCTAGTCCCAGCTAGATTACAAACTCCTCAAGGCTTGAATCAACATCATCTAAGTTTCTGCAGATGCCAGGAGGCTTCTCACATTCAGCAAACTGTCTCCCTTGGGCAGAAGCCTGACCACGCTCTTTATCCACCACTGCAGCCCCCAGCATTGTTTCTTTCAGGGTGGGCACCATTGTCTGTCCCCAGTGCTCATTCACATCAGTAGATACTTTATCCCAGGGCAGGACTTGCGGGATTCAGTCCGCCAGACCAGTTTTTTCTGACACTGATTTTCACAAGGGGGCCCTAAGACAAGGATAACATAGCTGGGCTTGCAAAAAGAATGGGATCCAACAATTGCCAGTCTCCCAGGCGTTCAAACCCTCATTCAAGAAAAGCATTTCTCAACCTCATTTTTTTTTTTTTCTGACTCAATTAGAAAGCTGCACTCATTTTTTCCCTGCCTTTAGCAACTCTGGTTTCTCCTTCCAAGGTAAGTTGCAGCATAAGTTGGCAAGCCCCATTAACAGGAACAAAAGCATATTCTGTGATCCAAGAGGGGTTCGGACTTGTGATTTAGTCTGAACACCTCTATAAAGAAGCTCTCTCCAGRTGGGTTATGTTAGGCTTATGTTACTCTCTACATAAGGAGAGTAGCTGGTATTTAAAGTGTTTAAAGCCATAGGATGGCACCAACCAATTGGTCAAATAACCCCCGAGTCACCAGGCACCAAGGAGAGGTTTGTCACAGAGGTGGAAGTCTCCTTTCTGAGTTTCGGGAACAGCTGCATGAATAGAGTTCCTCAAATGCCTCCATCAGCACACAGAAGCAGTTATTTGCTTTCTGGCTTTCTAAGGGGAATGCAGTTGGTTTTGGCTCCTCTGTCCTGTCTGCTAGGCAAGGAACCTGATGAGGAGCAAAACCCAGCCAGCCTGGAGCAGCAGTACCCCAACCACCAGGTGGGCCAGCCCCAGAGCTGCCTTCATTCCTGCCAGCCTGTCCCAAAGTCAGCTTCCAAGGTCTATATACACAGAAAAATTGGGGGAAGGTACCTCAGTGTMGTAAGGTTGTTCTGGATGCCTTTACATTCTATGTGAAGCCCTCAGGGCGTTGGTAGCCCAAGGATTTCTTCAGCAAATGGGACCCTTTTATGGGAAAGTCTAGACTTCCTAATGACCTTGGGAAAGCAGCCAAGTCCTCCTCCACCCAGCCAACACCGCCTCCAGGCTGCTGTCTCTGTCCCACTGCCTGGGGAGCCCTTATCCTCCAACCACTTCCACGTTCTACAGCTGTCTTTGGTCTTCACTGTGGCAAACCACAGACTTCATAGACCTTTCCTCCCCTGATATTCCTTACCTGTGTGGCTAACATAACCCTTCCACACCTTCATCACCAAACTTGCACCTAATGGAGATACCATGCTTCACTTTGCTGACCAAATACATTTATTTTCTTAAAAAAAAAAAAAATTCAAGTAACTAATACATTTCCTGACTGTTTGTACATCCACCTCTTAACATTTCCCCTTTGCCAGTATTAGCTACACAGTCAGCCCAGCTTCTGCTACTGCTTTCCTCTCCACATAGGGCTGGGCTAGAAACTCCCACCACTCCCTCCATATACCCAGGTAGGTTTTATTCCTATTTCGCCTCYTTAGCAGCACACTAGATCCATTTCCCAGCGACAGCAGGAAAACAAAAGCAACCAGAATGCAAATAACCCYTTTGCAATCTTCCCATCACCACGCCTGACCTTTCTTTCCCTACCTAGGGGCTTCTAGCACAAACCACACAGAGCAGAAAAGGTGTTGTGGGTGGTTCCTTTGCACATGTACAACGTGACGGCATCCTCAWGTAAACCCCTCTGCACTGAGTGGTCATGACACCCACATTTAAGGAAGGAGGAAGCCCTCCCTGCTCCCCCCCACACCTCCTGGCTGTGAGGCTGCTAACCACCACACAGATCCTCTCTCTCCATCTTTACACCTGCTGAATGGCTCAGTTCAGACCAGGAATCCAGTGTTTGACTTCGGCATTATTTAATCAAAGAGGCGCAACTTTTTTTGGCTCCACTGGCGCTGACGCGCATCTCTCTTGCATTATGTTCCCTAATGAAGGCCACCTGAAGCCCAAAACGGTGTCTGAACACAACACAGTGCTCTCTTTTCATGACGGGCTAACAAAAAAAAAAAAAAAAAAAAAAACAACTTTGAGTATTTCTCTCTCACAGATAAACTTGGCCATCACACTAAGGAAATTAAAGCAAATAGAGCCAGTCTGTCAACTGGAACGCTCTGCCTGCTGCCTGCTCTGGCTGTTACTTCACATGGGTCTTAAATTAAATGTCAAATAGTGTTTGGCACAAGAGCCTTGTGGCTGCCCTTAGAGAAAATCTGACACCTTCGCTAACTGTTTCCCACTGCTCTCTACTGCTTGGCTAGGGGTAGGGGAAGTACAGACTGTCTCATAGCTCCCTGGTTTTTTTCCTTTAGTTTTTTCCGCAAAGAATGCATGAAAACAAAGAAATATCTTGTGTTTAATTAAAGGGACTGCAAGGGGTGCAATACTCGGTGGCATCAGACACAATTTGGGGCAGGTTGTTGGTTTTGGCTTCCTGGCACTTTCACGCCCCTTAAGCTGACATGACAGACAGCAATGCTCTCTCATCTTTGCCCCCTCCAGTTTCAGTCCTTTTGACTCTGGGCATTAGCATCTTTTAGCAAAACAAAAGCGTAATAGCATTACTACATCAGGTCATCTTGCCACCTTGCCAATACACCGGTGCCAAGTTGATGAGACGCCCCTGCCACAATTTTACCATCACCTAGTTGTTCCTTTCCAGKGCATCCCCAGAAGATAAACCATGATAAACCATGCACAACACACTGAAGACCTCCCATGAACTGGCATTCGCTACTAACACTAGGTTAGGAACAGGGTTGTCACTCACATTCCCATGAACCGGGCTTCAGGTTATAGCTAAACAGCAATGACAACTGAGCCACAGTAACTCTCCATGAGCACACACGGAGCCGAAGGGTGATGGAAATGGGATTGCACTCAGCTCAGACCACCCAGGCTGCCCACACCATGCCAGTCTTCATGCAGAGGTGAGTCTGTCCCTCTCTGTCCTTAGCTCTTGCTATTCTCCAGGCTGAGACACCAATCCAAGCAAACCTATCAATCTGCAAAGATGCAGTATTCCCTCTCTCCCATCAGGAATCATTGAGGAACAGAAAGCATTTAGCAGGACTCAAAAAAGTACCTACTCCCCATGAGAGGAGGAGATGGGGATCAGCTGCCCCAGCACTGCAGGACTGTAGCTTACCTGTACCAGGTGGGCAGCACTTCTTGCAGGGGAAAAGGCAAGAAATGTGCTGAGAGGTGGCTGCTTCCTTGCTGCAGATGGAGATTTTACAGCTGCAGCAGTCACCACTTCACATGCCCTCAGTGCCAGCAGGGCCAGAGAGCCCTTGGAGAGCTTGGYTTTCCTTCTGCCCCTCATCCCTTCACCCCTTGGACACCAAAGTCCTCTCTTGACTATGCTTCTTTTGAAGCATTTAAGCCAGCTCAGAGAAAAAAGTGYAAGCAAGCAGAAATTGTCTACCTGGCCCCCAGAGGCTATGGTTCATGAAACAGAGCACCTGCTGTGAAAGGGCAAAAGCAAAACTGAGTTATTCGCTATGTACCTGGACACCAGAACACACCACTGAGCTGATCTTGCTGCCTTGTGTTTGTCTCTTACACCAGAAATGCATTTTTCTTCCAGGTCTAGAATTTACCAGCCATAGACACACAGTGTGGAAATAGCCAACTGCCAATAGCCACAGCAATATGTAAGTATATATWTATTTTTTAAACTCAGCTGAGGACTGAGTACACTGTTCTTCATACATACCTTGAACCCAGCTTGGGTTCACACATGCATTTTCTCCACCCCATCGCTTTACTCCCTGCGAGAGGTTCCCAGCAGCATCAGTGAGGGCTTCAGCTCCGCCGCTGTGCTTTGGGAAGTTCACACTGAGCTTGGAGTGCTGCTGTAAGGGCTGTGAGAAGATGAGCCTTTCCCATGGACTTGTTACTATTCCATATCTGCACCCAGCTGGAGCCCAGAGCTGCAGAGAGGRAAAACAGGAACCAATATATTTATTGTTTTAACCCTTCACCTACTGGGAAAAAAAAAATAGAAGAGTAATTGCCTGTGGTTTGAGGTGAAATTTGGGCAAAGGCTAAAGGAATGCGAAGGGGGAGCAGTGAGTGGAAAATATAAGAGAACAAAGAATGGGTATTTTCTAGAGTATTCCAATAAAACTGTACTACTTTAATTGAGTCCTGTATTGATCACATTGGCTTGACAGAACTCATACACAGTGATGATGTTACTAGATTTGTCCTGAATTTGTCCCTGCCCCTGTGGGAGAAGGAAAAATTGTTAGAGATGGGGAGGATAAGGGACTCCTCCTCATTCGAGGAAACTCATTCATCAAGACAAGAAATCCATGCAAAGCTAGTGACATTCAGAGGTTCAAGGRATGTATGAAACCAAAGGTGCTTGCAGGATAAGCCTAAGGAAGTGGCTCCAAATTCTCCACTTAGCTGCAGCGTGTTAATGGGGCTGCAGATTACAGCAGCCCCAATACACTGTAAAGAGGGGGAGTCTGAGTGCTTAAAACTAAGCAGAAATACAGCTATGTAGTTGATAAGCATCTTAGCTAACATGCATATAGTAAGCATTACACTCCGAATTGTAAAATTGATGCAGAAAAGTTAAGCAACAATATCTAAAGGTTCCCTAGCAAGTTCTCAGAGCTAAGGAGGGAGCACAAACTGGTAGTCACCTACCTGTGGCCATTAGCCAGGACTTCCCTGCCAAGGACAGGCTCAAGACCCATACCTTCTGCTCAGCAGTCTTTTGCTGTAACGGAGAGATAGCACAAGCACCCTCAAGTACCACAGTGCTGGCTGGCTGGAAACATGGTAGAAAATAAATATTTTGTTCTTCCTTCTCCCCCCCCTTAGCAGCATGTCACTCTCTGTGATGTGCTCTGCTGATGGGTCAAGCAGAGCTGGAAAGACTGTCAAGTGCTTCCTATGCAAAAGGGAAGCCTAGTGGGATAAAAGAGATGCTTGATCTCTTTCTCATACTTGCCTCTCCCACCTTATTTTCCAACACATAACTACTTGTTCTGAATGAACTCCTGAACTGCTGCAAGACTCTCTAATTAATATCCTACATGCCCCTGAGGTCTCCCAAGGCTTAAAAGAAAAAGGCCTTCAAAAATGAACAGAAATAGTGAAGGGGAACTTCCATCATATGCAGTACACTTATTTGCAAACTGCTGTGCAGTGGAGGTGCTGCCTGAGTGCAGCAGGAACCAAAGGAAGCGTGCCATGAGCTGTACCCCCTATATTCAGTGTCAGTCTGGACCCAGGACTGCACAGCTGATGTGCCCCCTTGCCTCGCTAGCTGACCAAGCTGCTGGAGCKCCAGCAGGGTCGAGGTAGCGGCCACCTAAATGAATCCTCTTTGGGAGACAGTAGGCTTGTCAAGAACAGGGTTAGAGGGGCAGAGCTGTGGGTGTGTTAYATAGGGGGTGGTCTATATAACCTACCCCTCCATACCTCCCCTAAATGCAGTCTCCTCTTAGTTCAAAAGATCATCTTGACTACAAGCATTTTGCTCAACCAATGAACAGACACTGACACAATTGGTATTTTCCCCATAAAATCAGTTATCATCAGAAGTGCAATGCAGGAGCAGGAAAGAGTGCTCCAGCAGCACCCCCTGCAAGCCCCACCACTCCAGCTGCAGGGATGCTCTGAATGATGCAGCAATTTTCATATCGCTTTTCCGTGATAGCAGTGAGCRTTGTTGCACAGACAGAGGGTCACCACTGGAATGCAAGTGTGGGTAGAGGAAAGTTTGAAAAGGAAAAAAACGTCTCTCCCGCCACCAACACCGTATCTGATAGAAAAGAAAAACAGGGAGAAGGATGCCAGCTGTTTGGATAGCTGTTCTCAGTTTAATGTTTCTTCCAAGGTAAATATACTCTCCTAAAAGAACAAGATTATAATAGGTTCTGTGAAAATTTGCCTCTCAAAGCACTAGAAAACCCAAAGTACTGYGTCCTGCAGCCAGGAAAGAAAGGCAAAGATAGAAAATGCTGCTTGAGGGCTACAGAATATTAAGACCTGACAGGAGAAGAGACATCCACACAGCCAGGGAAGAGTCATTGCAAGAAGAGCCAACAACAATTACTGAGGTGATGTCTCAGTCTGTAAGACACAGGACTGGAGAAAAGCTTGGAGAGCAAGCTCGCTCGTATTTTGCAAGAGAGAACTCACCCCTGATCGTGTTTCAGTGTGCTCCACGGGACAGTTGGCAACCCACAGCTGGACCAGACTGGCAGAGTTCCACCAGCATTTATACAGCCTTGCCCATTGGCACCGGCCAGCCAAGGGCCCGGCCACAGGGACCGAAGGCATTTATTGCTGTGCAAGGTCAGCCCTTTTACCACTGYAACAACAGACAAGCTCAGAATCCAAATTCTCTCCTAGCACCTACGGGCAKCAAAGGATTTAACTGGGAAATGCTAATCCCTTTTAATAAGATGACCTTTTTGGTCTGTACTTTGCAGTTTTAATGAGCCCGCCTGCAAGGGTTGATTGATTTACTTGCCTGGTGCTCTTAGACTCAAATTTATTATAATTAAGTTGTTAGTTAAAGAAGCTTGCCTCGCTTACCATCTCTGGGACCTCAACTCATTATTGTTAGACTCTCACATACATCTCCCCCATCATTCCGCATCTAAAAATTAATGACAGATTGGCAATGCCGCTTCTCTCCTCTCCGCCCCCCCACCGCATGCCATCCCTGCGATGGTTACTTTGGCAGGAGAGGGGCATGAGCAAATGGAAAGGCAGGACAGAGGATGGGTTTCTGTGCGAAAGCGAAGCGCCTGACTCACAAAACCACTTGGACCGGAGCGAGCACAGCGAGGGCAGCCTTCCAGATCCRCGCGCTGCCCGCTTTCACGGCACTCAGGGGCAAAGAGCTGAGTGGATGGTGACGATGCACAGAGTCTGGGCAGATTACGATGAGCTGGAGGAGGGAGGACTGGARAGTCATGCTTTTATTTACTTAATCAGTAAAACAGCTGTTTCCCCCTACCCTTGTCTTTAGAATAATGGGGCATTATGCTCTTAGTGCAATAAAGGGACTGCACTCGCACGATTACATCACGTCACTGTGCAGCCAGGGATGAAGAATCATCTCAAGAAGAGCCAACAACAATTGCTGAGGTGATGTCTGCGAGGCACAGACCTGGAGAAGACATTGGACAGAGATCGTCCGTGGTTTGCAAGCACCACCAGAGGCCGAGGGATGGCAAATTCAAGCCTGCTTATGCTTCATTGCGCTCCAGGGATGCAGTCCCAGAGCCTCTATCTATCAGGGAGCTCYTGGTGTGTGTCTCAACCCCAGCCCCACTTGGAGCCATGGCTGCGTTACCCACAGAGATGCAGAACCCCTTCCTTTCCCCACCAGCACCGTGTTTCTTCYACAGAGCCAACAGGTGCATAACCTTATCAGGGCTGTGCTCAGCCTGGAGACCTTGCTATCGAGGGTATGTGACATCCAGATGATAAACTCCTTTGGGCATACACTGTATTTCTGCTGGTCTGTTTGAGCTATCCCTACCACAGTGCAACCTTAATCTGTGAGTAGATTTCTTAGGCATTACAGCAAGCAAATAATAAAATTTTATTGTTACAATAATAATAACCTTATCTGCACAGATTTAAGCATGTGTTAAACAGCTTTGAATGCAACTATCGAGATATTTTCTTTCTTYTTCTCTTAACCTCATCCCTTGGAGATGGGGTTCAAGTAGAGTACCTGGTCCAAACTGCCTTTYTCTCACTTCCACCAGTCTGGGAGTTGCTCAGCAGTGGTCAATAATGAAAGCTCCCCACCTGCAAGCAATCCAGCCACCTTGCTGCTTTTGGCTGCATCAGAGAAATAGCCCCTACACACATACCTTCTTTCAAGCACTTGATTAACTTTTCAGTAGGGCCTTACTACCACCAAAACCAACYAAACAAAAAAAGAACCCATAGCTCTTTGTGAAAGATACACATACATTAAGACTACAGCCTTTTTTCAGAGACATTTGCCCATCTTCCAACCTGACCAGACACAAGCCAGCTCCAAAAGAGAAGTTGTGTAACTGGATTATGCAGTGCCCCCTGCATAAATTCTGCTCAAGTGTGGCCACGTGGCATTTGGTCAGGTCAGGTCAGCTCACAGCAGTTCAGTTTGGAGCACRGGTCGAGCAAGCACTTGTCGAGAGGAACTGGCTGAGTAAACCCTCCGAGCACACTTTGAAGGCGGACTAAGCCAAGCCACAAAAGGGCTCGCACAGTTCATCCTATGAGAGTCTGTTGAGGAAGGAGGACAGAATACACATGAAGYGTATGCTAACTTACCACATAGGAGCCAGACCAAACAGTGCTCTACAAAGTACCTGAAGGAATCAGATCTGGGGAATTGCCTGTAGAGGTGAGAAGCTCAAGAAWAAGAGCCCAGACTGAAGTACTTGCTCTGCCAGACCCAGCACGTTTTTGCTTTGGACATCCTCTGAATGAAGCAGTCAAAAATCTTGATCCCCCTTCTCTCCTCTACAATCTAGCCATGGGGCTACATAACCARTTTTTGTGACCCTAACCAAGGTAATATTTTAATGAGATGCTCTTGACCATGATTAAGTCTGCAGACATGTTTATGCACCCTTCATGAAGAGATGGAAATGATGGGAATGAGTCATGACAGGTGATAGAATGATTTAGCCATCCATCCACCCGCTTTCCGTGAACTGCATCACTTCTGACTGCAATAAATTGCCCATAGAAAAATAATGGGCTGTTAAATTCCAGGGCATCTCTCAAAGTCAGGGACTCATATTTCTAGGATGATATTTTTCAATAAGCAAGTTAAAAACATTTGAAAATTGGAAGAAGAAATGCTCGCTTGCACATTTAAGCCCAATGCAAGAAGTAGTACTGCTATTTAATAATCACATTTTAGTTGTATGGACTCCCAACTCAGTCCRGGTCAGAGCAGGCAAAGAAATACAGAGACCCACAGGAATGCATTGCCAATGAATGCAGACAGGCAAAGTTCATAATCAGACTTAACTATCACACGTGTTAATGGCTGGAAAAGCTATAATTATGAGTTCATTTCTGTGCTTTATGAGATGTATTTACATGTTAATGACTACGACAAGTACAGGAATCAGTCCAGAAATGAAAACRTTTCTGCACAGAGTTAGTGAGGTACAAGCAGGCTGACAACGTGCTAAGGACAGCAAAGTCATCAGCAAGAACAAAGAAATGTTTTACGGTCAATTATGTGATGAATATTCTGGATTTCAGTAGCTTTTATGGATGTCTCTTCTGATTCACGATGAGATTTTGTGAGCATGCTATAAAAAAATTAGTCATAAGTAATTAAATTTATCCTGACTGGTGATAGAGGGACTGTGAATGACTGAGTCTAGGGAAGGTACTGGCCCAACCTTTTTTTGAGTCAAAGAGGACTCATGCATTTGCAAGGGAGTAGGAAAACCTCCTTGGTGTTTATGAATGGGAAAAGGAAATCCAGAAAGGAATCCCCTGAAAACTATGAGAAGTGGTAGTTCAAAATCCTCTTACACCATATTTGAGGTATGTTTTTCAAGCCCTTTGTAGTGATGTCCCAGCCAAATTGTAACCTTGCTGTGGTAGCCTGCTTACTAACTCAGGTCGGCTCCTCATTTTCCTGCCAGAAAAAGCCATCAAAGTGCTGCCGTATTTCTTTTAACAGCATGTCCTACCCAAGAAAGAGCAGCAGCAATGATCATGGTGCACATCGGTGCCTCTTTCAACGGGCTTCAGTATGTTTCACCTACCAAGTGCAGAATTTCACCGAGGACATGTCTGACCAACACCTCTCAAAGTCCCTTGAAATCTTTCAGCTTATCTCAGGGCAGGGTTTAGCCCTTACMGTTATTTCTTGGGTGAAAACTTCCCATTTCAGTGGTGGTTTTCACTTGAAGTCAAGACATCCATCTAGCCGCTGTCCTCGCCATCCACCACTGTCATCGTTAGGTTTAGGTCCAATTCAGCAGCAGAGATTTTCTGTTGACTCCACCACTGGAAGCAAAGRCAAACCTTACCTGTAGCAATGTTTTATTTCTATTCTGTAGCACAGGGCCTGCTGTAAGCCTGAACCATCCTCCCTTATAAGATATTTTCAAAGCACACTTGAAATCCCTTTAATCTTACTCTGTTCAGAAATAAAGTCCATGCTGTCTTTCCCTGACTGCCTGAAAAGCAGCCTCACCAAGAGAGTTCGCATTAGTCTCCCACAATGCATGTAACTGAATTATGCTTTCAGAAAGTTGCTGTATTGATCTCTCCACTGATAAAAGAAGGCGTATTTAAAGACATTTTTTACTGCTGACATGACTGCACAATAAGCAGGATAGGATAAAAAACATGTTCTTCCTTGCTAGCAGACAAAGGGAATCCCTTGACTACTCCCACAATGGAGAAAAGCAGATGCTAATGTAAAACCAATGCATTAATCATGTTTGATTAAGTAAACAGCAACTTTGCTACTGTGGTGGCCACATGCCATTTGTAATATAGAGTCTCTGGTCTGGTTAAATGAAAACTAAATTGGGCTAAACAAGCAACTCTGCTGACTGCTTTCAGGCAGATCCAATGGGGGGAAATTCTGTTAAAGGTAGTTGTTTATCTTTCCAACCTAGCTGAAGTTAGTTTATGTATTTGTATTTACAGGTAGGCATGTATGTATATTAATTGTCAGACTATATGACGAAAATGTAGGGTTGAACTGACCAACAAAATAAGCAGGGGGAGAGGAGAGGAGGATCAGATCCCATCCCAGGAAGGTCTATGACAGAATGGAATCCCTCTTGTGCAAAATAGAGATTGTGTCAACTTCTTGGTCAGCTGCCTAAACCATACTGTGTCTTTAACCAGTGCATTTACTTTAAATTCCCCCTGCACCTTGAGCTGCACAAGTACAGCCCCACATTTGACAGATCAGAGCAACTCGGTACCTAAATCAAATCCAAATCAGATCCAAAACCAAGGTGTTTCTCTGCCCACAGACACGCTCATCCTTTCTTCCTCCAGCCTTTCCTCTGTGACCTCCACACCCAAGGCACCAGGGCACCCAGCAGAGGAGCGGCTTCCAGTTCACACTCCGTGCCGTGACTCAGAGACACAAGCCATCCCACCTGTCTGTCCAGCTTCCCACAACAGCGTCCAGGCTTTGAGTCAGGGCTGCCACACGCACTCTCCTTCTACATCTTCCAGCCCTGGAGCAATGCCAAGGACTCCAGTCCACTGAGGTCAGTGGAAATTTTCTCTTGACTTGAAGGAGTCTCCCAGCCCTCAGCGATGGAGCTGGGAAAAGAATACAAGTTGGAGAGACACTGACCAACTCAGGACCTTCTCTTCTTCCAAAATCAGCTGCCAGTCCTTCAAAGAGTCACCCACGTCTAGCTTCTCTTTCACCATTTTCTCCCTATTGTCCTCCACATCTATAYTATCTCTTAAAACTTATAATCCTTTCAATTCCAAGCTTAAAGAATTCCAGCTAAAGATGCTTACTTCCCTATAAAAAATTGGGACCTGGAGAAGAGAGGCACTTGTTATAACAGGAAATTAAGCTATTAATGTTCTAATGACAAATTCACTTTCCCTTGAAAGCATCTACCTTTTTCTCTATTTTGACACTTCAGCATCATCTTCAACAGAAAAGGTAAAATGCTACTATTCTAATTAGGAATTAATTTGTGGCTACTGTGCTCTAGTGTAGRTTATTATAGATACAGCAACGAATGATGAATCAAGAACACACACTTTAGTAGATGGACAGATGAAAAGTCTTCCTCCAGAACCTGGAGGACCTTGTGTTCACACATACTGGTCTTGATTATTTCTGCTGTAATGAAGGGAAACCACACTGCCCAACCAGCATGGTGGTTTAGCTAATGAAATAGTTTTGGGCKTCAAAACAGGTTGAGAAGAACACCTATCATCATATAAATAAATAATCCTCTTGGGAAATAAAAAAAGCTAGCCCAGTTTTGACATCACTGATAGATCGTTTCAGCCTCTCTGATTTTCCACCCTAAATTGCAGTTTTCTGGCAATTTTTCCCCTCTTCATGTACRTTCAGTTAAAGATGCTGTAAGATAAACTGCAAGACTTCTATCAAGCTTTTCTTCAGCTCCCCCTCACCTCCCTGCCGGCTCTCCCCCTCCTATTTCTACCCTGCTAGCATCACCCTGGGAAAGGAGCTCTGATATCAGGCTGAGAGAAAGTCAATAGCTGACAGCAAGGAAATAATCTGAGCCATTGATCGTCACTTCAGGCTTCAGATTCAATACAAACCAAAGGGGAAACACACGCTTATAAACACACACACAAAAGGGAGTGAATATATTAACTCCTGGTGTGCTACAAAGACTAGGAATTGCTGGTGTGATTAATGAGCACAAGAAGCACTGAAAAAGATGCACCCAGAGAATGAAGAACTTGCATATTAAGTCATTAAAAATATATTTCAAAAGRCAGAGTCAGAGAACAAAATATTCATCTAAGGATCAGATTTTCTATTTGAATGTCTAAATTCCCATAGCAATATATAGRATAGAAGAATGAAGTGTCTTAACATTCTCAGAGCTGGCCTAACTATTTCATGTCTGTCTAAGGGCAAAAGTGACAAAAAGTCAGGTTTTTTTGACTGATACTCATCTTACCAGGTTCCTTACCAAAAACATTAAAAAGAAAGGAGTTCAGCTCTTTGAAAGGATGTTGATAGCACATTTAAGCTTGCCAAGGATGCCCTGATCCTTGGCAACAGATTTTTCCTGGAAAACAGCTACATCACCCAAGATGATGTGACTCATTTTTAAAGATATTCTTCATTCTRTCATCAAACTCATCTTTTACAACTCTATTTTGCAGATTTGTATCTAGTCCACTAGTGAGGCCTTTATTTTACATAAATCTCATTTTTCTATCAGCTATTCATATAGAATTTCAGCAGGCCATCAGAAGCTGAACTRCTACATTGAGACTTTTGACTATATGAAGTATACTTCATAATTAATTCACAGAGCATACTGAAAATCAAGAGTCGCAAGGATATATTTTGGTCAGAAAATACCCACCAAGAGTGAAGATGAGTAGATCTATTTTTTGACAAGAGTAAGCCAGTATTGATGAGGTAACGCTSCACTTAGATACACTCATATTTACTGAGCAATAATAAAATAGATAATTAYTGGAATGATATAAAGCATACTGAAATCACATCCATCATCCTAATACACMTTTGCCCAATTATCAGACACTAGTTTTCAAAAAAAACCTGATATGTAAAGGACAACATGTTCTGTCCATTCTTTAAAAGTTTTTTTCATATGAAATGTCAATCCAAATATTTTTAACTGCATACATAAKAGGGGATAGCTTTAATGTCAGCTATAATTTATTATTACTTACATATAAAAATAGTYATGTTTTAACTGACACACAGAACTGGCAATGCTTCTTCTTATCATCAATTAACTCTAATAGCTTAATWTATAAAATGCACCATGAAGATACTCCCGAAGTTGAATCTTCTATTAATTTGGACCATGACTACAAAGTGTACACTAAATTCATCAGTGAGGGACTTATCTGGAAAAGCCCAGAGATTTAGCTAATCTGGGCTTTAGTTCTGATATACTTTAAGTCTTCGTTAAGAAAAAAAAAAAGTCTCTCCTGTGAGACTCCCTAATTCTTCCTGCTTCAGACTATGGTAAAAAGGAAGAATAAGCATGCCTTGTTTCTGCAACAGTATTTACATAAATAATCATCCACATTCTGACCGAAGTTGAGAGAGAATTGTATTTCGGGTAAATATTTTGCCCTTGAAAGGGAGGCTGCTGGCAGCATATAAGGAATTGTACAGACCAAGCAGCAAACAACGTGAAATCCTTCAGAGCTCTTCCGAAGCGCCGAGGGATGCAGACATGCAAACCAAAAGCAGTCAAGGGAGGCTCTCACACGTACTCAGCACCAAGTCAAAGACCTTTCAGGTCCCTTCCCAGCRAGGAAGCCTTCAGTGCTCAGGATCAAGTCCTGCACTGAGCTTCATGGCCAGCCATAGATGTCCTGCTCTTTTCCCTCCCCAGCCCAGATTTCACCCCCTCCCCTCCAGGACAGTCTCCAGTGCCTGCAAATTTCCAGACAAATCTGGATACAGGCCTAGCCCTTTCTCTTGGAATAGAGATTCAATTAAATCCTACTTTCCAAAATGATCTGTGCACGCATCTGTGTGTAACTGCCTCACCTGTGCTACAAATAACACCTGAAATTGAAAAAGATCATGAGTGATATTCTTGGCAGCGTTAATCACGCTGCTTTATTGACATCAACTTGTATTATACTGATYTACACCATCTGGTCCCAAATCTAATTTGCTTTTCACTGTCTACTTGCCAGCGGTTTACTTTCAATATTTTTCTGAGCTGGTGGAATGAGAAAAGGCTGGTCTGCTTCATTTTTAATTTGTAGTCCGGCCGCCTCCTGTCAGCTTCACTTCTGCAAGTCCTGCCTAGCATGAAGTTGCTATATTTCTGATGAAATCAAGACTTATTTCTCCCAGTTRAAAAAAAAAGGTAACATTAAAAAGAAGTAACTCTACGTTTTCACAGACCAGACCTTCATATTACGTTTAAGAGAAAAGAATAATGTCCTAAAGGTCTAGCGTGAGACACAATTTCCATCCCCCCGAYCTTGGCAGCTGTAGGTTGTGTTTAACTTTGAGCATGCTGGCTTCCATATGCGAGACAGATGTTRTCTGGTGCGACCCTTGACACCACTAACATTATCTATAGGTTGAACCTTATGGAACAGGTTGGATATCCAGGCATCAGGGATCCACTTCTGAATCACTGTCCCATGAATCCACCTCTGAAACGGTCTCTGACATCAGGAGTCTAYGCACAGTTCCCTGTCTCTTCATTTTCCAGTGTTATTTCAAATCTACGAGTCCAGTATTAGTTACTGGACTCTCAAATTAATGCCTGCCAGTTTATCAGCCCAGAGGAAATTCTATCCATTTTCTGTTGAATGCAACAGACAGTTTAGAAAATGGTTCATGCGAAATATTAATATTCCTTACACKTGAAGTGCTAGGATTAGGTCCTTCTATGTATATCTGAAAAGATTACAAGATAGCTAAAATGTATTAAAAGTTCAATTTCTTTCAGCATTTCTTTACGAAAAAAACCACAAGCCTTCTATTTATAGATTTTATAATTGCTAAATCTRGAAGTAAGTAGACCTGTTTTTCAAAGCTAATTCAACCTCCTTCTTATGAATCTCCATCTTCTTTCGGCTACAGTTATGCGAGATGACAAGTTTATGATTCTCAGTGCATTTCAGCTCTCCTTCTGCAGGATATTATTAGCCCCTTTTTTAGCTGAGTCTTTCCTGTCAAAATGAGCTCATAAGAGTTTAAGCAAACTGGATCATCTTTATTAAAATGAGTTAAATCACAGGAGCAACCCCTTGAGGAACTCTATGGCAAGTAGCTGGGGACAGCAACTTCTTTAGCTCACAGCCTCCAGCAGAAAAATGAGTGTAGAAAATGGGTAGTTTTGTGGGTTTTTTAAAGCAAGACTCATCTCCCAGTTCCAGCCTTCTGCTTGCATGGGATCGTTTCCAATTCACCACGGCTTGCCAAGCCAACCTCTGCCCCCAACCACCCCATCCTCCCAGCAAGAGCCCAYCTAAAGAAATAAAAAAGCCAACCTCACAACCCTAGACATGCTGTACAGTATGATTTGTCTTTGCAACACTGTTTTAACGATACAAGTGCTTAAGCTGGTCATGTAAATGTTTCCCAAGGATTAAGACGTCAGGATCAGTACTCTAGGTCACRCATTCAATTCTAAGCACCTCTGTACTGTTTCATTCTGTGGTGTATTGATCCTGGACACTGTTGCAGACAGGGAGATAGAAAGCATGGCTTGTACTTTCCCCAGTGTGTCAAACACRCAGGGCTGTCTTCACATGGGGCATCCTGTTTTACCTTTAAAAGCAGTGCACAGCAACTCAAGGCTCATTTCCTCACTCTTGGCAAAGCAATCARTTATGGGGCTGGCCAACATGCAATTCATCTTAGCAGGACGTGGAGTGCTTGAAATGGAAGAGGAAGGTGGGYAGATAGGATAGACAAGGTCTGAATGAACTATGAGATTAAAAACAGCCTGTGAAGACACACAGGTCAGCCTACCCTGTATTTCCAGCAGGCAGGGGAGCCACTGGGCATAGYGGTGGGTAGTAAAGGGCATGCCCATACCACCCTTAAACCACATTTGTCTTCAGGACTGGGAAGGGATGTTAAACCTGGTCCAGCAACAATTGTAAGTCTCCCACCTGCTGCTGAGGTGATGTTGTGCAAGCAAGACAAGCTGTAAACAACCTCCTCTAAAGGCAAATCAAAGCAGGAGATGAAATCGGGGGCTGTGAAACCCTGTCTGAAGAAGATGTCTCTCCAAATAAGCATTTACAGACTACCTAGCTCAGCCATCTAGGCATGACAGCATGAATAGGTTCCTTGGTCTGTACCTCACCTGCTCAGCTAGCAACATCACTTTTAACACCAGTTCTGTGGAACGTGAAAGACTAAATCATATCCTACAGTAATAGAACCAGATAAGTGGGATCACTGACTTTAGTTTGCCTTCAACTCAATTATTTATGCCCCAGCTAAAATAATTCCTAATCTTTGGATCATTTGCTAACTGAGCATTACCCAATAAACTCTGACCCTATTACACAGCCCCCCAGGGAAATTTATTTCTGACAACATTTTAGAACCATCTATGTATTACTTTTAGCCTCTAAGTTTAGAGACCAAAATGAAGCCTTTCCAAGACTACACAATATATGCTGCTGTGATTTGGGGTGAAGACTTAAGTGTTGCGGAGAAAAGCAGGTCAAAAATCCCATGTCAGAAAGGGAATRGAAACACTTCCAGGGAAATCAAAAMCCAACACTGAACAGCAATGAAGTGAAACTGGTCTATCAGTTTTTCCTTGGCCCAGCTGAATCAAGTGTGCCCTGAACAAGTATATAGCAACTCTTATGTAAAGCAAATCTAACATTAAAATTAAGTTCTCCTGAATAATTAGCAGCCTGATTAATTATTACCTCCATTCAGCAAGGTACTTAAACAGCTGAGTAATCCCATTAACCTCCCTGGGACTACACAGAAGATTGACATTAGGTGAATATGTGTTGCTAGACCTTGTTGCAAAGTGAAGGTTTTGCAACTAAGAGAAAGTCTGTAGGTTATCTATCCATCTTCCTAGGTTCTCAATCTTATGAATATATGGGCACCCACGTATTTCTATGCTAGAGTATTGCCCTTCTAGTCAAGTAGAATAGATGTCCCTCTGTGTCCAACCGAGGAAGAAAGGAAGAAAAAGTAGATGAAGGAAAAACATGTGACTGAAAAGATCTCAGCTACTCAAGAGGTTTGTCCAGCAGCAAGGAAGATCTATGGTCTTTATATCCCTCTTCTAGAGGCAAGATTTCATTTTTAGATTAAAAACTTCAAGACCCACTTGCTGTATGTGAACAGCAAGTTTCTCCTGTGGCTAAAATTGATAGGATGCCATATGCTATAAAAGGTTAACACCAGTACTATTGTAATCCTTGGCCACAGCTGTCATTTCCTTAATTTGCTGACACAGTAATGTAGGGCTGTGCTGTATGAGAGAATACTGAACAATCCCAGTTACAAATTTTCTCTGAATGTCTAAGTTGACCTTTGAAGCTTTCAATAAAAATATAATTTAAAGAGGGGGGGGAAATTGTTAACATGGAAATGGAATTACAGGAACAGGACCAAATTCATTCCTTTGACTTGGTATCTGCTCATGTTTGATGTCAGCTATATAATCATACATCACAGCTTGAATGAAAAAAAAAAAATTTTGCTCCATGCTAAAAGCAGGCCACATGTAAATGGTTTATTAACCGGAAAGGAATTGACACCGCTCAAGTGTTTGGGGATGGCAATCATGGCACTTTGTTAATGACCTGAGCATCCTCCCTCTYGCACACAGGCCTGATTTCTCATTTAGGGCTATTTTACATTACTCTGGGAGCACAAAGGGAACTTCAAGGGCCATTTTTATTTACATCTACCCTAGGATGCCATGCATTGCAAGAGAAGTGAAATGTGGCTTTTGTGTAGATGACAACCTGGCCTGTGGTATTTTAACAGAGAAAATCTTCAAGAGGAGCTGGCAGCATGAATGAGAAGTGTTCCCTCCAGTCCCACAGCTCGCAGTCCCACAGCCTGTCTTTGCAAAAGCAGAGCAGCAGAGGTTTCCAAACTAAGGATTAAATATGCCACATAAGAGGTAAGTGTGGCTATTAATATTCTCCAGAGATCCCAGAACAGACAGCAGTTGACATGGGCACACTTCCTCCAAACCCCTGTCAGTTAGCGGTGCTGCTTCAAGCACAAGGTGTGTGTGAAATAAGGTCAGAAAGAACAGGAAAAACAAAGAAGCCAGTCTCGTGGCCCTTGCAATAAATGTGACAGAAGAGGCGCCCCATTCTGCTTTTACATCAGGCAAGAGGGAGCAGGAAGAAGAAAAGYGATGTCAATCCTGGGGGGAAAAGCTGAGACCATGCCAGTTTCCTTGCAGGGAAAACAAGTTTCTGCTCATTCAGGGAAAACTCATGAGTAAGGACRTTGCTGGATGAAACATGTAGTAGAGAAGAGCATCCACTGGCCTCCACAGGGAACAAACAGCTTGAAAGTCAATATCCCAATCTCTTCCTTTGAGCTCTTTACTAAAGGCTGAATATGATCTGCTTGATTTTCACAACAAATTTTGCTGCTGTTCTCCAGTAAGAACACAACTAGAAAGGGAAAGAAACACACATTGGACATCACGCAAGCAAGGGTGGAAGGAAGAGTGGATTCATTGATCCAAAGCAGCAGTTAGTAGTTGTATTCARTTGCTCCCATGCAGAAAGGGCCTGCCTTTATAGGAAAAAGTATCTCTGTATTAGCAGAGTGTAGTCTCTTAGCGGCTCAAGTCTTGGTGTTTTTTAGACTTCCCTCTTGGATCACTGGTTATAAGACCCTGCACCACTCTTCTAATGTTTGGAAATATGTTCTTCCAAATCCGTCCTGCTGCAGAAGCAATAGAGAAAACAGGATTCTAAGCAAGATACTCACAGACATCCTTAATATTTGGCTTATGCAGGGGTCCACATTTTGTCACCTTTCCCTGACACCACAAAAAGCACATGGTAGCACTCAGCTACAGCAGGTTAAGGCACACCACCACAAACTCTCCATGCA
The DNA here is from genome assembly GCA_030449065.1 of Oceanodroma leucorhoa. Taxonomy (NCBI): domain Eukaryota; kingdom Metazoa; phylum Chordata; class Aves; order Procellariiformes; genus Oceanodroma; species Oceanodroma leucorhoa. The sequence goes on from JASVER010000034.1 coordinate 341,876, forward strand.
CTCAAACTGGATGCCGTGCACAGAGCGCTCCCCCAAATCCTCCCAGCCCCTCAGTGACATATGGCAAGACAGTTTTTAAAAGCGCTGCCATAGTACTTAATGTACCACAACTTGCTGTAGCAAGTCCGGCTTTTTATGTTCCAATGGTAGTTAATTTTCTAAAGGTCAAATTTTACATGTTTATTTTGACTGGTGCCCTGCCCAATACAAAGACACAGCTGTATTAATAGTTTACAAATTAAATGCTCAGCTCATTCTAGGAAACCATACAGAGTTTTGCTCTAATTCATCCAGAGTGTGACATTTCATCCCAGAAAAGGCCAGGGCAGCATCCCAGCACAGAACATCTGGTTGGCTAACACAATGGAGCACAGCACCTGCGAACACGCTCAGTGTTTGCTTTGTAACTATTTGTCCCCCATCCGCATAAAAATATGTTTTTAGGCTGTTAAAATTCATTCCTTGCCAGGGGAGTCTGGTGTGATAATGCAGCCTGTTTGTCTTGGAAAGTCCTCGTTTCTGAGCCATGCATGGCTAAGCCAAAATTTCTGGAAGGTGAAAGAGGGAAGAGGAGGTTTTCTTCCCCCTTTTTCTCTCTACTTTTTTTTTCCCCGTAGTTTTTGCAGCTTTTTTAGACATTCTGCTGAGCGTCTAGTGGGATTGGACTGAGCCAAACAGCACAGTTAAGAAAGAACAGAGATGGATTGCAGCAAGGTCTGTGGTTTAAAATCTATCATCCAGGGGCTAAGGAAGCACAAACAAACTAATAAAAGCAGAAAATTATGAAATCCTGGCCTTAATGCCAAACAAAATTTCTTAATTCAGGGCTCTCCTAATGGCTGAAACCGCCACCAAGTTGGCTCTGGGGGACAATCCCTCCTCCTGCCAGATCCTTCGTTTGGAAGAGAGAAACTCCAGGATCCCAGCCAGCCTAAGGTGTTAGTGGGGGAAGGAGGGTTCAGGAGGAATAAGGCTGGGGGAATGAAAAAGTCTTATAAAAAGTCCTGCCAAAAGGGAGGTGCAGGATTATAGCTGAAAGTTCGAGATGTATTGGGTGGGCTTCAGTCTGTTGGCCAAATTCTCCACCAGTGCATACAGGCTGCAAAAATACAACAGGACTGACCGCTGAAAAATCCACCCAGTGGCCTGGAAAGAGCTTCCAGAGGCCCAGACCTGGCTGAAGACATGGCTAGCACTGTGATGTGTCACAGGCTGGAAAGCMGGGGACATGCAAGGTGGGGAGGAAGGGACAGCGAGGGGGATGGATGAGCCAGCTGCTGTTACTGCTCCACTGYCGGCAGCTCCTGGCCACATCCCTTCATGGTCACAGCAGCCAAAGGCCAGTTTCAACCARCTTTTCCTTGGTTTTATTTTCTGAGTTGTAAGCAGCATTTTTTAAATTAAGAAATAATGAAGAAATAAATCCTATCCCCCCCCCCCTTTTTTTTTTTAAATATATGACATGGATTTAATCTGAGAAAAGACAACAGCATGGTAAGGATACCAGTGTCTGACAGCATCTTCCCCAACGTGTCATTCTCAAACTGACAGACCATGTCCAAGAGGTCATTTCTCCTCCTACCCTGCTTCTTTAATTGACCTCCAGGAGTTGCTGACACTTTGTACCACTGAACACCTGAGTCARTGGTGGCACAATGAGATTCTGTTATAAAGGACATGCAGGGGAACAAAACCCAATGCAGGATATTCCTCCTGGCTCAGTCACTCACTTGCTGTGTGGCCTTGAGCAAGTCAGTTCACCCCTTCATATCGTAATAAGTCAACCCAGTYGAAAAACTGGGTGAGAAATAGGAATCCCTTTGAAAACCAGATGCTACATTTTAGTTGAGATTCTTCTTAATAAGCGGTTACCCATGTATGTTAAATAGGACAGCARTTTTAAGGTACACAGAAGGTAAGCTTGGCATAGCCTTCAAGAAGAATCCAGCTTATAAGACAAAGCTATTGAACGAGAGCTCAGGTTCAAGATGTCCCTATGCTAATATGGAGGCATGACCCCTCCTCCCTCATACACATGCAATAAGCCTGGACACCCCTCTGGTAAGGCCGTACAACATCTGTGTCTCCCTGGAGGGRAAGGACTGGCTGGAGACCAGGACCTGCACAGATGACCATTAGAGCAGGAAAGAGCAGTCACTAAACCACAGAAAGCTTTAGGAGCAGCACATCATTTCCCTTCTTACAGCCTATTATAAACTCATTCTCCCTATCAGCAGTAAGGTTTATTCTGCTATTTTGCAGGACATGAAGAATGTTTCCTTCCATAGCTTTCCAGTTMCTTGTAACCTCCCTCCAACCCAGTCACACATCCTATCTTTTTTTACATATTTTTCAGGAGGTAAACAAATGCCAGCACTCATGATTAAGAAAATCTAACAAAAACTGACCACTCTGAGCACACCAAATTCTGACATGACTTGCATTAAAGGGGAATTCAGGGACYCCATTACCTTCAGGAGAATTCATGTTCTCACAGATTAGATTCAATTCAGATTTTCACCTTCTGGATTCTCTCACTTGCTCTGTTGATGTCTTTAACAAGAGCTGAGGATTATTATTGCCATTTTCAGTCAACAYAGATAATTTGGAAGCCTGTGGGTTGTATCAATCAGGTGAAAAAAATAAATACATGTGTAATCAAACCATACTAATCTGCCAAAGTTAATCACACTTTTGGGATTGCATCTGGCTTTCTCCTTTACTCTATTTCACATGGTCTCACTTACCTCGCACCCCCCAACACAGAAGCTGCAGCCACATATGAATGACAAAAATTTTCCCCACATATACATGTACATCTGCCAGCACGGAGGAGCGGGTAGAGCTCCCTGCGCCTAGCTGTAACTCAGCAAAGCATCCATCCCGTGGTTTCAGYGCATGGCATGGCATTGTCTCTGCTTTGCGTTGGGAGCACAAGCTCTTCTATGCGGATGGAAGACAAAACAGATTTCCAAGTGAATGCTTACTTGGGTTGCCAAATGTCACTTGAAATTAGATTCATCCTGCAATTTGCAAAGACTCTACATCTCACTAGCCTGTCTTAAGCACTCTTCTAAATAATTGTAGATAAAACAAGGCATGGTCAGAGCAAAGTGCCAACTGAGTTGTGACATCCATTTTCAATTAAAAATAGCAGTAATTGAAATGTGTTTAGCTCCACTGAAATATTCTGGGTTGGCAGCCTTCAGGAGAGATTCAGCATGGGCAACGGAAGAGCTCATAGTCATTAAATTCCTACCTCCTTTCCAGAGTGCTTCAAACCTTCCCTAACAAACCACATTGTTAAAAACAACAAGAAGATCCATTTAACACAGTCCTTGGACATCCCACAGAGACTGCCGGCCAGAGTGCCCATTAAAGAGGGCAAGGACAGAAGAATTGCCCTTTTAGCCTTCTTTGTAACCTCTCTTTGTCTTGCCCCTGCTATCTTCCATTCTTCCCATCCCCTCATCCCCAAGAGGCAGAAGGAACTGACTTTTAAATTTCCAGCTCCTTCCTTAGCATATCTGCTGTTTGTCAAGCACAGGCATTAAAGCGTACCACTCTTGTCTTACTCTAGTGAGCATGTTTCGGAGGCCTTATATGAAAGGTAAGTACATGTGTGCATAATACAGTCATTTTTCATAGCAAGACAGACACTATAATTGAATAACATAAATCAGATATCATTAATTATATGGACAGATTCCCCAAACTACTGGCTGAAAGAAAGATGAAGGGGGAAAAATAGTTATCCCTATAACAGAAATGAGTTAATGATGTATATTTCCTTCTTGTAACATTTTTCAAATTAGAAGTTTGCACAGAATTGGTTTTGACCTGTAACTGAACCATCCTCAACTTCCCAGGGACAGAAAACCTACTTAAGGATTTCTCGCTGCGTCTTGCTTGTATCGTGAGAAAGCCAAGAAGCCCTCGTCACCCCAGGACTTTACACATTACAATACACATACAGAAAAAATTGACTTTTCCTGATGCACAGCATTTGCAATCCAAGCAAACTGGAATAAAAGAAAGCAATTGTCATTAAAATATCTTGCATAAAACGCAGTCTGGAGAAGTAATGAGGGGCATAAATTTAAGAGCACCCACTCTCACTGGTACCATTTTGGTAAACTGACCGTATTTTAACTATTGAGTCATGTCATAAAGTATGCTACATGAGGGAAAATCGCTAGATAAGCGGATAAAGAAAGACAGACTTACATACAGTTCCAAATGCTGTGATAAATATTTAGATGAGTGACTATAGAGTTATAACATAATAAAAACACGTATTTTAGGCTAATGTAAATGCATATATATATATATATCTTCACTGCAGGACTACCATCTACAGATCCTGAAGCAGATAGACTCTATAGGTATTTTTCATAATGTACCTAGGTGTGGGTTTTGGCAAACGGTCAACACGTGCAGCTCTCCCAGTTTCAAAATTCCCCCAACCTGCATTATTTCCACTTGTGATTTTGGTATTCAGTCTCCCAGCCAGAATAAGACCAGCCAAACATTCAAATGTAAACTCCTCAAGATGCCTCATCTCTGTTATTTTCCAGTGAGGGGTGGAAAATAATAAACTCCTGTTTCTACCAGAGCCATACGAAGAGAGAAGTCTTTCATACCTCAGGCAAAGCCACCAGACCAAGCTGGAATTACTAACAAAATCCAAGGGCTAGGAGACAAGTTGGGGCAAGAAGATCAGATCCCTCAATGTTCATTTTGATTCACCCAGTCCACCCAGTCTAAGGTCAAAATTTATTTCCCCTGCTGCGTTGAACACAAATGTTAGCAGATACTTGGGCATCGCTGGGACAACAGCATTTTGAGGCCTCTGCAGCTGCAGGAGGTACTCAYGAAAGGATTTGTCTCCCAGAGCAAGTGTAATGATCTTAATAGACTTTAATGCAGAAGGGGCAGAGAGGATGAAGTTCATGACCAGCAGAGACTGTGTTAGGGGATTTCTGTTAAAAAGATTAATTCAGGAGGTGAGTGGGGAATGGCAAGTGGCATACATATCCATATATCTCCATACAAGACCGAAATGGGACAAAGATGGAAAATGGAAAAGCAGAAATCCCTGTCATCTTATTGGTGTGCTCAGTATTTCCCAAGGGATTAATTCTGTTAAATCTTTTCGCCCATACCTCCCAAGTGACCAATGCACACTTTGCGGTGACCCCATGATGGCCAACCGAAACTAAGACACTTAGAGGTTGCCAAAATCCTGCAACCGCAACCAAAGCAACTTCCTTCAGCCAGGAAAAGAATAATATGCATGTCCCTGGCCTTCTCATCTCTATCTCTTAGGCTCCCAGTCTCCACCTCCAGCTCTTAATAATGCAGGACACTTATCACTAACAGTGTAATAATAATGAATAATAATGAATTCCACTGGCTGCAGAAACATTGGAGTGGCACAGATGGAAAAAATATCTTCTTTTCCTCCAGGCTTGTTACACCTGCAAATATTCCAAATTTAAAAACAATGATGATAATATTAGGTCCTAAAAGACATTTTTCTGATTCCATCTGCACAAAGAATGAAGCACTGAACGAGAAATTCACAGTTCTCCGTTTTCCAATGACACAGGAAAAAGATTAAATAGACCAAGCAGTGAAATACTACCCAAGCTTGTCATTTGACCAGTAGGGAATGCTGATATTTGCAATGATCCTTGAGGTCTGAGCTTTCTAGCCCACTCGTATCGCATTCCTCCTGAACGGTCTGCCTTGTTCCCTCCAGCTAAAAGGGCAGTTGCTAATCTATTTATGCAGGGCTGACAATGAAGGCAACCAGATCATGCTCAGAGAGAAAACAGCAAAGGACTTTCCGGCTCAAAAACCCAATATGGCATGTGGGATGCTGTTGGAAAGCATCTGCAGCGCTGGCTGTATTTACAGAGCTGCTGAGTGTTGATGGCTGGCTTCCTCCTGAACGCGAGCCAAGCATCATGGGCGTCTGCTATTAACGAGTGAGTAGAGGATCCTAACGGGGCTCTTGTCAGGCTGAACAGTACACACAGTTTATTCTTTCTGCAGTCTCTGAGGGCGGTTACTGGATGCTGAAAGACCCTACTGAGCAAGGGTGCCCACAGAAAAGGGGGAAGGGAAAGAGCATGAGGCTCTATTCCCTGTGCACTGCCACTTCAGGCAGGGCCCTAAATCTTTCCATGCCTCCGTCTATTTGTAAAGTCAAGATGATACTGCACATTTCAGAGAGGTGAAAGGAAGCCACTAGTGCCTGCAACTTTGATAAGCTCTTTTGACAGCAGGTGCAGAGTAATATAACACCTTCTACAACTGTCTTGAAGCTCCTACACAGCATGTCTATATACAATACATTTAATCCTGCATTTTGATACATTAGTATAAAGGAATTAAACCCTATGTAGAACAGAAAAGTAGTGCAGGACCAATGGGTACCTCCAGTTGCCAACAAAACTAAACTGCAGCAGGCACCTGGGAAGCCCAGAGGGACCTTCATGGTTGGGAACATGAAATGTAATTTCTACTTAAGTCAACCAGTCGGTCCCTCTGGTCACAGGGGTTACTGGCATGGGGCCGATGTCACTGACACCCAGTCAACACACCACATTCCCATCCACACGCCCAAAGCCATTTCCAAATAGAAATTACTATACRTTGTGCTGCAGGGAAACAAATAATTACTCTTCTGAGGCCTTCTGAGGACAACAGAACAATTGTTAGCCATTTGTAAAAACATTGGACCGATTCTAAGGATTTTTTCCCTGTCTTGCACTTGTGTAACTTGGTAGTCCAAGCACAAACTTAATTGCACACTGGGCTCATACACACGACTATTGCAATAAAACAGGGAAGTAGCATGCAAGCCAGCAGCTCTGTAGCTAACCTCCAAACTGCATACCCACGTTAGCACACATAAGGCTTTTGGCACGATACTTTTTTAAGAAACTGGATTGTTAACATTTCAAAAGTCCTGTAAAGAAACCAGGAAAATAAGCAAGTTTAAAAAAATAGTGGTGAATTTTGATCGGTTTTGCAGGTGTGAAGAAAACATAACACAGAAGAAAGAAACCCCTAAGTGATGAATAAACCCCAGGCTGATACAGAGGAAAGCAAAAGGAAGCTTACTACAGTGATGAAAACTTTCCTGCAACTCCAGGAAAGGGCTTCAAATCTCTTAAGAGGAAGTTCTCTCCCCACATTTCTCAGACTACTCAGGTAGTTCTGTTAAACACTGTTTTAACACTTCCAAGTCCAACCTCAGCCAGARTTTGACAAAACAGGCAGTATTTTAGGCATTAAGAAACAAAAAGGGGAGAAACATTGACACATTGACTGAGGTTTTCAGAGACCTCAAGAACAAAACCAGAAGTGAAAAAAAAGCCCTAATTCCTACCTCCTGAAAGAACTACAATTGATCATTAATAGTAAAGAATTAAACAACAACCAAACACCACCTCAAATATTCTTAAAATGTGTATTCCAGCCAGGGGTAACATGGAGTATTCTGGGATTACTGTGCTGCGTATGGGAACAGATTAGGTAGATTCATTGACTCTAAGGCCAGCAGAAGSAGCCTATTACCTAGAAAGCTGAATGTCATCGCCAGTCATTAGAGTTTCTGCAGCCACATGTCTAAACTGCTTTCAGGAATAGACTTTTGCTTCAGCACCTCTTCAAAACTCACTTTGGGTTGAAGTCTTTGAATGTTTCACCAAACGTACGGGAAATAATTSAGTCTCGTTAAAATGTGAGCCCACCTCTGCTTAAGCTGACATCGCAGCTAGGAATGAAGAATGGGAAAGAGACACTTTACGTTGTCTTTTTATTTGAATCCACKCAGCCATCCCAAATGACAAAGAGGATCCAGGGAGAAAAAAAAAAAAAAATAAAATCAGCCTTTATGAAAGATGTTTGAGTGTCCAGATTACATCTAAGGCCAGTTTTAGTCTCACTTCCCATCGTGCATTACTGAAGCATCCCTAGCTTTATGAGGTATTCACATTTCAGCTCCTTAGTACTATTTAACACTGCAAAGTCAGCAAGGGCTTTAACACTTAGTTTAAACCACAGCATATGAATAAGCAACTTGCAGATCATCTTAAAGGCTGGGTGGAGTCCTCTTCTTTTCAACCCCAACACCTCCCTATCCACTGCTGCCATGAACAGGGAAAAGGAGTGCTTGGTATAGATTGCAGAATTCAGATTTAAGCAACAAGCACCCATAACAGGGAACAATCCTGCTAATCCCTCCCTTTGGTCCACAGAACCTCAAACAGAAGCATGAGGAACCAGAGACTCCTCGTTCCTACAGGGGGAAAAAAAAAAAATTTTTTTTTTTTTTTTTTTTAAATCAAGTCAATCTTCACTTGTCTCAGCCCTTTTTTTTTTCTTCCCATTGCAGCCTTTTTACAAAGTCAACCTTGTGGCTAACCAGAACCAGCCAAGCAACTACACTTCAAATGTCTCTTGAAATCCACCTCCCTGGTAACCCAATAGCTTCCACTACTGACCTTCTARAAAGAAAATTGATGTACTCTTGCTTACCTGAGAAAGTATATAACATAGAGAAGGCAATGGGTCATTTCAACCCACCACTTCTCATTCTGTATTTTGTTTCTGGAGCTAATTTTCTACCACACAATTAATATCAACAGATATTGGGACTTTCTTAATACCACCTTTCTTCACCCATGCAAAAGGTCCTTGTAGTGAATATGTATAAAGTACACAGAAATTTAGTATTACCAGTCCCACTGTACGAGCCCACGGCTTATTTCACCATGTGGTTCCAAGCTCTAGTTAAGTGCTGCTGATGTCTCATCAAAAGATTTTAACTGGTTGTTATCATGATACTAAGACAGAGGCACTTGCCTAAATACTGATTATTTTTTTTTCAACCTCACAAACCAGTCCTTATCTTATCTCTAAATTTGTTCTTGAATTTTGGACTTAATCCCTTTGATCTTCATAAGGGTCTTTTGGTCAACGTCACACCTAGCAAGCTGTTTGTGGAACACTACACTAGCCCAAAAATTTGACATGAGAGAACTGGACCTAGAAAGGCAAACCACTCTCCAGTGATCAAAACTACCCTATATTTGCACTGTGAAAATAAGAAGAATCAAAGTGTTTAATACAGGACAAACAGCATCTGTAATTCACTAGGTAGGTCAAGGACACACTYGTTAAAGAAAATAATCTCAGAAAAATGTTCATCTCATATCAGATCTTTTCTAGAAGAGGACCAATAGGTAATTAGATTTTTTTTTCCAGGGGGACATCAAATTTTTCTCTTTTAACTTCTAAAAAAATTGGTATTCTTCCATTGATGCTGGAGCTGTTCCAYCGTGACACATACCATACTCAGCCAACATGTCAAGAAATGCAACACAGCAGCTGCTAACAATTTTATTTGTTATCTTTTCCTTCAAGAAATTTCAGTCAGTCTTTGTTTGCCCATCTGCTTAAAAAAACCAACACAATTAACACCTGCCACAAGAGCATCCCAAATGTTGTTCATTTTCTAAGTTCCTGTATGAACACCTGCCTGGAATTTGAAGGAAAAGATTAGTCTTTACACTGATGCTACATAATTAACCCTACTCCATCTCTCGCCCAAGCACAGCAGATTTGAAATACTATAGAAAGTACCTATGAAGGTGGTCAACAAAAAACACTGAACATGTCTTCCATCCTACGCAGACTTCAGCTCCAACAARGCTGCTCCTGCAACACCTAAAACAGGGTTACTATTTCAGCTGGTGCAAGAAACAGCTTAGGTCTTGACACATATTCCTCTGTGTCAGAGAGGATAAGTACACAGAATGATCCCAGAACAACTCTATCAGCAGGTTGCAGCTGTGAGAAGGAAGATTTCATCTAGTCCGATTCCCACTGTACTTCCCTCAGCTGTGCTTGTTTATTTGGGCTCCACTCAGAGATAAGGAGTCAAGTTTAAACACATACTTGTTGTATATAACCATAACGCATTGGGCCAAGCTATTTCCCTGTGGTTCAGGCCAGCAATCAGTTCCTAGAGTATCATATTCCCATCCATATCCTCTGGACATTTTATTGGCTGGTCTATTCCATATTATGTATTACAGGAAATGGAAGGGATTGAGAAATACAGTGTTACTGCAAGGTGCATGGCACAGAGTTTCATGGCATCAACTGGAAAGACTCTAAGAATGGCACCGGTTCTTTGACGGAGCYGAGTTCACTTTCAGTGTGGTACAGTGCTGTGTGATTCAGACTTGGAAAATGGCACCTATGAAACACCGGGATGAAGAGACAGGGGTTACTTGCTCTGCAAGACATTCAGTTTTATGATGTTTTTATTAGGGAGGTGGGAATTGGAAGTCTCAAGGACAAATCCCTCATGCAAAAAGGCACACTTCTATCCAAGTGAGGAGAGCATCATCAAGGATGCACCTGGTTTCTCAAAGGGGCCCAGATAAGTTATTTCACTACTTTCTGCCTCAACTCAGAGATTGGAACARTGAACATACATATGCATATGAAAGAAAGGAGAATGTGTTGTTGTTCTTGATTAATGGTTACACAGCCCTTTCAGATCCCACAGGAAAGGTRCTCCAGATTTGTAAAACAGTCCTGAAGACCCAACCACACAACAAACAGGAGCAGCATGTGAAGAAGCACCATCTTAAAGCACACTGCTCACCAACCACTCCTAAACAAACCCATCATAGGAAAAACAAGCAAAAATTCTCTAAGCAAAGATGGATTTGAAGTTCAGCTTCAGCAGAGATAAGCCATTCTGCCCAGCTTTCACAGCTACTGAATACAAACTTCTCTTGGATTCAGTTCCCTGCAAAAAAAAAAAAAATCAAGCCATAATTTCAATCAGCTGCAACGACTTTTGTAAAGGTTCACAGCTTTCTATAGGAGGAAATGGATTCAGAAGAGATGCTCAGGTTCCACTGGCCTCCGTAGTTTTGATACAATTAGAGATGTTGAGAAGCTGATTGTCCCTTTGTTTCCTCTCTTTTTCACTTTGTAAACTCAGRGAAGCATAATCCTGAATTGATAGCTTCTCCAAATGCTCAGGCTATGATTTATCAGTCCAGGAGGCTGCAGTGGAGAAGTAATTGCATTAGCACTGCCACTGATAAATAGTGCTTTCTTCAGACTTACGAGCCGCTGAGGGCTAATTACTCCTCAGATTCCAGATTCCGTTTGGCTTTAATCACAGGGTGAATCATCTCCTTCCAAACATGGCAGATATTAATGGCAGCACATTTATCCTAATTAATCTTCCATGGGGAAGGCCTTTTCTTTTAATTAAAGACATGAAAATGTGCAAAAATGACAAAAGAGCATGTGGCCAAGTAAGGACAAGAATCAAAGCACCTCAGAGGATGGTGAGGATTGTTTTCACAAGGAGATAACGTAATGAGCCATACTCATCCTTGGCATCTGGATTTTGACCTTATTAAGTTGACACATTGAGACAAATTCATCTTCAACACTTCAGCTAAGGGAAAGTGGTGTTGATGAAGGAATGGAGGACCCATTTCTAGCATCTTTGGCTTTGTGACTTCACCATTAGTACTCAAGCCCCCCCAGAGAGCTACAGTTCAATAATGATGATATGCAAAAGCCAGAAAATCAACAGGTTATTTGGCTGCAGAAACCTCCTGCTGCCAAAACAAAGAACAAACACTAGAGCTCAGGACATGCTAGAATCAAAATTTCCATCAAATCTAAGCAAAAGTAATGTTTCACTAAATGCTCACTAGTTCCTAAGAGATATTCTTCAACCTATCAAACAAGTTAGTAGGATATATTATATCAGCTCTTATAAAGCTTACTACTGGGAACATTGTTCATAAATACAGGCTTAGATGTCAGTCGCTCTGCTGTGAACTAGATGCTTAGAATATGAGTTTCTTTCAAAAGCAGGCTTCACATAGGTTTTCTGTGGGTGACATGCAAAATATGTTCTGTGAAATATATGTTTTTGTGAATAACTGAAGATCCTGCCTAGGTTATGATGTTTTGCAGCATCAAGAATTCCTTTAAACTAGAGGTGAATCTAAGTGAATCTACACTCATAGCACAAAACCCTCTTTGGGCAGACATAACTTTTCCTATCCTGTGTCTCAGAGACAGGCTGTGGAGAAAAAAAAAAAGAGAATGAAGTCAAGAATAGCAAGAACAACTCATCAGTCAGCCTTATTACATTATYTGGAGTCAGTTGTCAGATTGCTTACCACCCCTGTATGGTCAGTTAATAAATACTCAGCTAGGGTCTGAACAGTGGGGTTACAAAGAAACAATTATTCTCACAACATGAACAGATAAGACGGTGGGATAACATTTTCTTTGAGATTTCTCATAGTATATGTAACTCAGAAGCTGTTTTGTTCTCGGCGTCTCCAGTAATTGCAAAGAAGAGACCCTTACACAGTGCTGTCCCTGGGGATTTTACCTACATTTGTACCTTAYGGCTTCCTTAAGCAAAAGGCCATTTGGGCTGCACGTGCACGTACTGCTCTTTTAGTTTACAAAGAGCAGAAAACCCTGTTCAAAGACCCTCTGAAAGGAAACCAAGATGCAAAACAGTTCTTGCCCTGACCTAGCATATTTTATATATCTCAGCTTTAGTCTAACCTGATGGTTACGTGGTATTCCCAAGCACTGAGGAAATGTACCTAGTGGTACATTAAGTGAGACTGCAGTCGATACTTCTAAAGTGCCTGTTTATGCTGCAGCAGAGAGCTGATAAACAGCCTTGCTTCTAGTTTCTCTTAATTTAGAATTCATTACATCTCTCTTTCCATGAAAGATAAACCAATAGCTGCCCTTGACAGCTGTTTTCTTTGGGGTCATTCTCTCTATCCACCCATCTACTCTTTCTTCAGGGGGTTTTGCTCACTGTAATGCTACCTCTATCAATTTCATTCAATTCTTCCAACACAATCTACAGGGACTGAGGAGGACAGCAAAGCCAAATGCGTTTAACCATTTGGGTACCAGGCATCAGTGTGAATTATGATACTTAAAGGAACCGCAGGCAACAGCAAGAGCTCTATCACAATAAGGAGCATGATTCAATGAGAAGATTATGCCAAAAGGTGAGACACTCAGCAGGATTCCAGCTGGATTGACTTGAGATGCTTTATTTTGGTTCAGCTAGTATTGCTCCTGGCTGCAAACTCTGCCAGGGTCTCAGCTGGAGATTGAGTTGTGTTAGAGTGCCAGATATACACACAGGGCATATCCAGCCTTTTTAGAGCAATGATTACTTTCCAGGACTCTGATTTATACTCAGAAAAGGACAGATATGACTGCTTGAAGAGCATGAGAATCCCCTATTAGATCAGTGATTCATGTAGCCCAATGTCATTTCTCCAACAGCAGCCATAGGAGATGCTATTTACAGTGTATGAAGCCTGTATGATCCCTTCCTCAGCATATTCTGCCAACACRCACAGCCATTGCACAAGGGATGTTGAAAAGAACATCCCTGCCTGCTCCCTYTAGCATCCATTCAGAGACTAGTTATTTGTGAAATTATCTTTTCCTTTTCAAGCCTGCTGATGTTATTTAAAAACCTCCTCCTGTTGTTCTCTGCCTGAAGAAGCTTGCTCAGGTGGGATGCTTATGAAGGAAGGTAAAGATGAGCCTGGAGAACAAAGAGGGCAATGGAAGATGAGCAGCTTAAACTATACCATCCTCACTAGTAACTCAGGAGTATAGCAAAATATTCCCCAGTGTCCAAAGTCTGAAAAACCAACCTTACACTACGGAGGATTCACAGGGGCCTGCTGAGGATTTAGTGTTTTCATTCCTATGATGGCACCACACAGCTGAAACATTTAGAATATAAACACCTCAAGGAGGAAGCAGAGGCAGTAACTTTCATATTGCCCCTGTGAAAAATGCAGAGATGTCCTTGGTAGAATTTTTCAGGATACTATAAGAACATCATGAGTCCTCATTTTAGGAAGAGCATGTACTATCCAGAGGTTTCTCACATTATTCATTCCTCAGCCAACTCTTCACCATCACAGAAGATGGGATGCAGAAGAAACACCCAAATTATTTTTTTCTGTTCAAGCTGAGTTCATTTCTGCTTATATGCTGTGATCAGCATTTGCTCCCTGAAGCTATAAGACCTTCTATCTGAAAACCCCATGGTTAACAAGAGGTAATCTGTGATAAATTAGTGCAGAATGGCAAGAACAATATTGACAAACCTTAGATGATCAAAGTCCCAAAATGCTGATAGCAGCAATAGACTTTAATTAGGTTTTTAAAGTAATCGGAAAACAGAATGAGCATCAGAAGGCTTCCAACTACACTGGGACTTAAAATAAGAGTGTGCTAGGTCTTGAAATGTGTTATATTCTTCAAGCTGAAGAGACTTCAATAAAACCACTACAGGCTTTTTAAGCTGTTTTGCCAGGGACATCCCAGAACTCCCTCCTGTCATTCCTGGAACAGTTTATTCAAGCAGTTGTTCTCTGTCTCGTTGATTTAGACTGTCTGATACTGGCTCTGTTCCCAGATCAGGTGATTTGAAATTTTACAGGGACATGGTGGACTCCAGAAAGCCAGTCCGTGACTTTGCACCAACAATCCCATGAGCAGTCTTCAATCTTAAGGGTTTATGGCTAAAGACAAAGGGGGAAGCAACCTCTGAAYTAATCCTGGTAAAGTTTCCGTGGCAGCACTCAGTTCTGTCCCTGTGTTGGTCCTGTTCTACATAGAGGGACATGGGGCAGAACATCGATGTGCCTGACTTGGGACCATTAGCCATAAATTGTTTGTGGCCAGATCAGAAGTCAGTGGGCAGTAAGAAACAATCCTTTCTAGCTTAACACTGTCTATACACCAGTGGATCCACCTCTGACATGACCAAACTGGAAATGCTAGTCAAAAAAATATCTGTTCCCTTCCATCCCAAAAAGTGAGAGAAGGGCCACAGAATTGGGAATGGTATGCCAAAGGGCCACAGAATTGGGAATGGTATGCCAAACCCATCTCTGCAAAGCAAAGTCCTGCTGCCAGAAAGCAACATGTGGGGAGAATGAGCCATTAACTGAGCCAAACCTGTCCACCCCCTCAACAAAATGGGAGCAGCTACTGTTTCTGTGGTGGATGGGAAAGACATCTACCTTTGTATGGCACTGGAAGGAGACCACATTCCCTGGCAGMAAAGCCTTCCCCTCTCCTCAGCTGTAATAAAAAGCCACCTCTCCCTCTCTCTTTACCAACCTCTCATTAAAGGTTCAAATGATCCCCAAGCAGAGAAATGTAATTAGGATCTAGCTCCTGGGAATTGCTATCAGTTTGCTCACACTGGCTGGTAAATGACTGAACATCTCCATCCACCTGCCAGGCCACAACAGAGTTTCCAGTGTCTTTCGCCACCGTACAGCACRGTGGCTTCCAGAGCTCAGGAGAAATACTGCCTGCAAGCCCTCAGCACAGCCCAGGTTCTAGTGTCCTCCTGATAATACAAACTGCCAGCCAGCATTTTTAATTAGAAAAGCAGCCATGATGGAAGAAATTCAAGATTAACCCATTGAGTCACCCTGTCCCATTTCCCCACAGAGGAATAATCTTGTTCAGAACCTCCTTTCACTGACAAACTCTATCAAGTGCCATCACTCACATGGAAAAAAGGAGAAAGGAAAATAAAACAGTGGATTCACATTACTGAGGCTTATTAGACCTCAAAACACACTGCACTGTGTAAACCACCACAATACTGTAAGGAAACCCTCCTCTTTTAAAGACAGGTGGTGAACAATAGCAAGGGATCTAGGAGAATTCTTCAGCCCTCCTCAATCATCCAGATGGACTGAGCCTAGAAAGCAGGATTTTTTTTTCTTTTAGAGCCAGTCTCTGACCTCAGTCATGTCATTTTGCCTTCTGGACCTCTTTCCCCACCCAAAGATTCAGGAATGGTTGTAACAACTCAAATGTTCAGCCAAAGATCCCAATGTGGTTACAGAAATAACACATCAAATGCCTAGATCATTTAAAAAAAAATATATTTATTTCTAAAAGTTCCTGGTTAGATCCCTGACAAACAGCACAGTCTACACTGTGGTTCCTTTTTGGCCTATTAATCTGTTTTTTCTTCCCATAAAAAAAAAAAATGCATTCAACCATGTCTCTAATAYAGCACCATCATTGGTAACTGGGAACCCTAATGTCCCCCAGCTGTGATGTTTTGCTCTCATGGCATGGATTTCATTCTCAGAGTTTCCTTTATCTTCAAGTCCTTGTGTCAGCTTTATTCCTCCTGTTACTGCACCAGCCTGTCCTGTTATTTATGTTATCGTGTGATCAACTGCTGCACTGCAAGTACTGTAGCATGCTGATGTATAAAGGCTTTTTTGTTTYTAAAGGGTGGGCTGACTTTTCCTGAAATGTACATAATGAGGAATTGCCAGAAATAACCACTGCCCTTGCCCAGGTTCAAAATACAATTCTGTAAAATGTTCAATACTGGGTTTATTATATAGATCAGAACCTTGGCATTTATGTCAAACCTTAATCTGAAGTGAAAGAAGGTTGTACCATTCTGCCATGGATCCATTTCTAATATTGGGTAGAAAACTGATCTACAAAGGCTGTAGATCTTTTCTTTAAAAGAGCTAGAACGTGTCCCACCATTGCAGGGAGCGAAGAAATGAGACTACAAGGATGAAATGAAGGTGGGCACATGTTAGACTGAGGATTGGGCCAGAGGTCAGGATGGAGAGGTCTGCTTGTCTATGGAGCAGTAGAGTTCCCATTACTATGAACATTTTAAACCAAACTGCATGAGGTACTACAGCAAGCATGATTAGAAAAAACTCAGAGGACAGAAAACCGGCCCTGTTCATGCCTTCCTCTTGAAATGCCCATAATTAGGTCTTCCCTTTACCCTACTRTCCTTCATTTTATTATTTTAAACCATCACATCTACATTCTTCCTCATTCCTCTGAGTACAATTAAACTCTACTAAAAMCGTCACTTTATCTAAAAAGAAACAAACAAAAAAMCAACTTTATCTGTGTGTGCTGCCCTCACTTGCTCTCYCTGCTCCAGCAGGTAGAAAAACACCACGTTCAAATTGGCAGCCACGCTGTTCGCAGCCCTTTTGAACTRTATCTTTAATTCCAGCTGCATCTGGGTTCAAAGAAACATCAGATTCCCGTCTGCATTTTATATCTCAGGCTCAAACAAGAACTCTGGGTTAAGATGAGTAGGTCCTTGCTCTATCCTTYGCAGGTATTCTTCAGGGCATCAAAGTTTCATTTGAACCATTACCTTAGAGTCAAGAAATATATTGCTCATGGATCTCCAGGGAAAATGACACAAGTGAAAGTTATTAAGTG
The DNA here is from genome assembly GCA_030449065.1 of Oceanodroma leucorhoa. Taxonomy (NCBI): domain Eukaryota; kingdom Metazoa; phylum Chordata; class Aves; order Procellariiformes; genus Oceanodroma; species Oceanodroma leucorhoa. The sequence continues at coordinate 359,249 of JASVER010000034.1, forward strand.
CACAGCCTCAATATTTGTCTATCCCTTCCCAAAGAGACACAAGACAAGGCTACTTGCTTCCTGGACAATAACTGGTCAATCATTTTAAAGCCTGAGGGAGAGCAAAAGCACTAACTGTGGTATTAAAGCAAAGCATCATTAACAACACTGTGTGTTCATGGGAGCAACATAACGAAAAGGGAATATTTATAGCCAATATCAGTTTATGCAGTGAGCACATCTGCCCCGACCTCAATGAAGCATGATTCTGAGGTTTATTATACTTTAAAAAATAGTCAGATCTAGATTTATAAAACCTGAGGACCTTTCTCAGACAGCAGCTGAGCACAGCACATCAGTGTCACATCCTCAACTGCCAGATACAACTGCTTCACTGGCCGTACAAGTGGGGCAGAAATCCTCCATTGCATCATTCCGGTCAGACAACAAACATGAGCTTTTTAGCATTATTTTTCAAGTCTAACAGCTTTAAGCACCCACCCCACCCCTCCCCATGCTCCCCCCCAAAAAAAGAAAACCTGCTTGTAACCCCCTACAGAATTAATGTGCTACCTGCCTCGTCAGGAGACTCTTGGCTCAGTAGCAGCACGACCTCGCTCAGGAGAATTTTGCTAGGACATGGCTAGAAAGCAAGTTGTCAGCATCACCATACARCAGTGTGCCCGGGTTCAGGGGGCTGCACAGGCTGGCCAAGTCRGAAATGCCAGTGGATTTGGTGATATTTTGCTGAGTTTTGGTTGTCAGAGGTGGAGGAGGCAACAAGCTCATTGATGACAAGCCTGAAACTAAAAGCACAGCTTTGAAAGCACAAGAATGGAGAGCTGGTTGGAAATTTTATACATTTGGGCCTTTACCACACCCATAGTTGATAGCTGGTAAGTTGTCAGCAAAATACAGAAGCACACAGTGGATTAGTTTCAAACAGCTTATTTTTGCAGCCAGGAGAAGAGGACAAGGTTGACAATTAACAGCAATCATGTTCAGAACAGATACCAGCAAATTAACTCTGCTTTTTTTTTTYCCCYCTCCTTACCATGCAGTGCATCGTAAGGTCTCTGGATACAAGCAGAGAATAAAGTGGATGCTGAAGGGAAAAACACAAGGTCTCATTTACAATGCAGTCAGAACTGTAGGAAAGGGACGGTAAAATATTATTGCAAGCTAACTACAGCAGGGAAATGGCATGAGCCATAGCAATGCTGGTGATAGCAGGGCATTTATTTAGAATTTATGAGAACAGGGAAGTCAGCTTTTTTCTTAGTGGATTTTTGGGTTCTCAGTCTTTCATTTTATGTTTAAGTGTTGGCTTTTTTTTTTTTTTTACTCCTTTTCRGTGTTACTTCACAGCCAGATTGAGTCAGAGTTATTCTAGCTGATCTGTAGCTGTGTGTTTAGAGTTTCATAGAAAAACTCTTYCTTCAATTTGTGGGTGGGATGAAGGGAGCTGTTACAGGGGAACAGGACAGAGGAGGAGCTGGAATTTGTTCTTTACCACTGGGTCTCACGGAAGAGCTTCACAGGCTATAAAGCCAGGCATAACCACAGCTGTGCAACATGACAAATGCAGGCTTTGTTTCACTGAGCTCAAAGGCTGATCAGCTCATGCTAATTAGTTCAACAGCACAACCTTCCAGCTCTCAAAGTCTACCTGTCCCAAACGCCCCACTACCCAACATCAGAGCCCCAAATACTTAAGGCCTTCCGATGGACAGTCCTAGAAACAATTGCAGCGTTCATTAACACTGTACARTCCTAACACCCATAGGAGGGAGGCAAGTCTTAAAAAAGAAAATCAATGGGATYGCAGTCCAGAGAACATCTTTCAATGTAGATAATCAAATAAGGCACCGTTCTTTGACTTTATTTTCAGCTGACAGACTTCCAGACCTCTGGTCATTTCCCTAGCAAGGACTTCGGACCACTGCAAGTAAAATCTCTTTACAATAGGCTGCAAGCTTAGGTAAACTGCTATTCCTTATTACCACCAACATTCATTCCTGGCACGTAGCACTTTTCAGTACTGTCTTTAGGAAAAAAAATTATGCACGATGATTCTTCTTGTGACCTTTAGTGTAAACTTCCCACAGCAAGAAGAATGCCTGAGCTCTCTTGGCCAACGCGCGCACGCTCAGCCGGCACGGGAACCGGCTCGAGACACTGCCCTTTAGGCTTGCACCATTCATCAAGATAGGAGGCTGTCAGACTCCTGCCTGACATGCATTGGCCCAGGAAAGGGAAGCGGTGGCAGTTTACCTGAAGAAAATAATAGCATACGGCTGGATATTTTGGCAGGAGAAAAAATTCTACACAGCAAAATTATCCTAATGAAAAATTGGAAATACTTGCTGAACAGAGGTGYTCTGATTGAAGACCAGAGAGATCATTATTCTAACCCAGGGGAAGCATACCCTTGAGAGCAGTTTGGGTGGGGTAACTGGAAGAGCATAAAGAGAATGCCGAAGCCTATGTTTAATGCATTAAGAGATTTCAACCATTAACACCTCATATCCCCATTTCACTCACGTTCTGCCTCTCCCAAAGAACCTGAATTCCACCACAAACTGTAAGGAAGGAGGGGGAGTATCACTGAAGGACACACCTAGGCAAAAATGTCTTTCCCTTCCTTGCTCCTTTTTATATTTGTATAGAAAACCAAAGACTACTTTTCATATTTACTCAGAGAGTGAAGGCAGTAATCCTTCCCACAGCAAATAGTATCACCTGGAGCATCCCACACTACCATCTCACAAAAGCTGCGTCAAACTTGGGTGGGATTAATGTTTTCCTTTTTTAATTTACATTTACAATACTTTACAACATGAATCCAGAACTCCTTGGCTTATGCTTTGTACTCAAACGGTTAAATCATTTCCTTTATGAAGATATTTGGGGTGTGAAGAAAATAAATGGGTGCAATAAAAATAAATCAGTTCTTGCTTCGCTGGTTAATGCATGTAACCTTGCCTATTGCCTCATTCAAACTCCATCCTCACAAAAGCTTTGGAGAGCTGAGAGGCAAACTTAAAATAAAAATGACAGTGGAGAGAGCGCGGAAGGGGAGAGGGAAGGAAGGCAAGATGAGTTTTCAGATGAGATCTGAAAACAGATGGGGAGTGACTGAGGCACAGAGATTCATTGTTCTTGCAGAAATAGCTCTGAACAGATTATTAAAAGCAGCCCATCTTATACTGTCACACTGATGCACAGGAGTCTTTCCTAGACAAATAGAGCAGCTTTCTCCCCCATTCCCAGCTCACAGCTTTCTGCAATCAGTTCCACAAGTAACCACATCCTTTTCCTTGAGATCTTCTCTTCCCTTTTGCCCCTGCCTTGTTCTGGACACAGCTGTGAGGGTGCATTCAACCTACCTCACACCACCTCTTTACTACCTGACAGTGCAATCAGTAGTTGTCCCAGGGCTTCTCCACTTTATTTCAGGACACTGGCTGGCAATCTAACAAGGTAAGTACATAGTGAAGCTTTTCCCAGTGCTCAGATGCACTGTTGGAATATAAGAACATGAGTATCAGACTTTTAATTCTCTGCATAATTGAGCACAATAGTTTTGACTCCTAAAGCATACTAACACAAGACTCAGATTTGCTTTACTAAGCATGACAGCCTCTTATTTGACTGCTGAATCTTGCCTTGGCTGCATGAAGGTCAATACATACACATATTTTGCATACATGTGTTGTCTACCTTCCAGAAACTAAGTTTCTCCTTAACTGGAAGCAGGGCTTTGATGGATTGCAGAAAAAAAAAAWATCAGAGCTCCTTGGTTAGGTTTGAGGGAACWCTGCAGATAAGACTTGAAAAATGTAGTCACCAGCAAGACCATGGAGACAGCRAAGACATTCACCTTGCTTTATTAATTCATTCCTAAGGTATAGGCTTTGCTCAGATTCTTCATCAACTCCTCCATCAACCTGATTCTGTCAACCAGGATCTTGACACTCCTAAAAAAGAATAAATTATGGTCCAGGCAGGGAATTTGCTCTTGTTATGCCTTCTAACACCCTGAGAGGGGAACACAAGCGGTGCTTGCAAGTTGCTGAACTTATCACTCCCTGTGCCCTATGCTGTGCTTAGCCACTGGAGCACAGGTATAAATTATACTTAGTGGAACAAGGCCACGTACGAGCATCACAATTTATTAATGGGGGATTTTAAAGTGACTTTCACTTGCTATAGGTGTAATGCTTAGGCTTATTTCAGCCTTTCCAATGGAGGGCTACCTTTCTGAAAAGATTTAAAGCTTTTCAGATAAGATTTTCCTTTAACAAAAAGGAGCAGAGCAAAGGAGACATTCCCCCCCTTTCCTCCCCCAACCACACTGATTATGATATATGGCAGGTGGTGAAAAGCAATTTCTAAGAGTATCAAGTATGTTTTCTCTCAGGTCCTCGCTTGAGGAAAGCTCCATTGCCTGCCCACTGGCAATTGATTTGCCAGGTTCCAATTTAAGCAGCAGATTGCCACAGTTACCCAGGCATTTCACATGCCTTGCATGGTCACTTACATCAAAAACACAAAGTCCTCCTTGAGTGCTCCAGAATACACTGAAGAGGTAACTTGGCAAGTATCAACAGCTTCAGGGCATCTTTGCTTGCCACATCTAAACATTGCCTTAGGTTTTTACTTAGTATCACTTCATATCAATTTCAGGAATGCTCTAAGGGTTTGAGTTTTAAAGCTCTCCAAGGAATTTTATCTTTTCAATTGGATAGTAAGTTCTACCAAAAGATCTAGGGCTCAAGGTTTGGCAACACAGACGATGCCCTACAACAGCCCTGGCACATAGCTCTGTACTACTAACTCATAGAAAAACAAAGGCACAGTGTGTGGAAGACCAACTTTGGACATTGCTCCCTAAAATAAAAGGCTTAAATCCTGTCAAGGCATTTGGATCCACCAAGAGTGGCCTACAGGATTACAAAGGAATTGCCTCAGAGGCAGAAATACCATCCATATTTCTAGCCTCCATCCAAACCACTGACCTCTCCTTCACTGCATGTGTGACAGCAGGGATAAACAGAGCCACTGACATGTCCAGACTACCCCCTCAGATATCCAAACCGAGGCTAGGACACTTTCAAGGACTATAGACACCTTAGGAGACATGTCTCTGGAGACAACACATTGAGAAAGAAATTTCAGCMCCAGAACCTCAGTTAACTCCTTTTTTTCCTAGAGCTGCATTAGTCCAGGTCAGGATCTACCTGGGCAACCAGGCTGTGGAGCCTGCTGATCACCATCCATGTGACTGACAGCCTCATACATAGTGCCAGTGAAGAGCAAGCTGTGACAGACGGTTTCTCTTGCTTGAAAATACATCGTAGCAGTGCTATCRGTTGTTCATTGTACCATTTAGCCACAGCTACACTCCTGTATCTTGTGACCATCCCTGCCTCATGCCATCCACAGCTTTCATAGCATTACTGCTGCTTSACCCTGATCAAATCTCATCTTGCCTTTTCCCAGAGCATGTAGTAGCATAGAGCTTCCACTTCAATAGAAAYCATCTGCCTCCACTTGAATAGCCAGTCCCTTGGCTTAATATCAYCCTATATTCCTCCAATTCTAGACCTCTCCTCTCCCTGATCACGACCCTTCTCAAGTACAAAGGTAAGAAACAAGTGACTCTGAATTTGTGGCATCTCCCCAGAGATTCTTATTTCCAGAGAYGTTCCTGTGAGCATATGGGAAGGCTTTTGTAGCTTTCCCCAAGACTGCTGCTGCTATTGTCAGAAAGAAGAAAGTCCTCCCCCTGAGAAATTAGCTCTTCTGGAAATTGAATCCTTCACTATTTTTCTAAAGCCATTCAATGCTGCAAGTGCCAGCAATGGATTATATACCATCTCATGAACAGCCATGAAAATAGCTGGAAAAAACACCTCAAAATTGTGTCTGTCTGCCAGAAATCCTGCTCTCTGCTGAGATAATCTTTTGCCTTAAGAGTTACTCTGTATTTGTAGGGTTGCACAGGTACAGAGCRTTTGCATATGGATACAAAGCAGTATTTTCCCTGGCTTTTTTTGATCTTGCTTTATTATTGACCCTGATAAGCCTGAAAAAATAAAGGTCACACATTCYTCCAGATGCAGCAAGCTATGCAGAGGTCACCAAAAATCCTACAGAGTTCTACCAAGTTCCTTGCAGATGTGTGTGTGCTCCCCTCCACCCCAGTAAGATTCCCTCTCCTTACAGTTTCCCATTTCTCACACCTTTGCCTACCACCAGACTCAGTCCTGACTACTTTCACAGAGCCACCTTTTCCCCCTCTTCCTGACCACTGACTCTTCACTCTGAAGTGCACATTCCCACTGTCTATCAACCAAGCCAAAACAGCAATGATTTTTCTGCCATGAGCCCAAAGAATTTTGAAGAAATTTTCTCCAAAGACACGGACTAAGCCAGAATTTGAACTAACACCTCTAGGAGCGTGACATCTGTGGACCAACATAGTCCTTCATGCACCTTCAGCAGAGCCAGGCAATCACCACTTCAGTTGCCGTCTGAGGACCCTTCATAATTGACATGTCATTAGGTGAACTCTCCACAACTTTGTTTTCACCCAACCTGAAATATTCAGATTTGTACAATGTTGGGTTTTTTCTCCAGCATAACATTTTAAATGCCTCCGTAAGTTCTTGAAATGCATAGACAAGGGGGCAAGGTAGCCATCGCTTTGGCATCATTCCACTGGTTCTCAGAGAAAACCAGTCTGTCTTCCAACAAAATAAACTGAAGAATGCCTGTATCTCATGGTGGCCAAACAAAAAAGCCACTAGGGTGAAAAAAAAAAAAAATCATTAAAGCAATCTTCAGCTTTGCTGTGGGCAAAGCCTTTCTTACAGCTTGCTGTAGACACCACTATTCCAGGGATCTTATTTTATGTCACTAACCACTCCAAACACATGCATGGACAACACATGTTGAACAAAATAGTCCATATGGCATCCCTTATACTCAAATGGAGAAGGCTTTGCAGATGCATGCTCCAAGGAGACAAGCTGGCTGCTGGGCAGGTCCATTGCTGACCTCTGATGGTCAGAGCCAGACTTACATGGCCAGAGACAGTCTCCAGGACAAGGTGGAAGGCTCCCCCCACGCTTGTGTTTGTCACTCCTTGCTTTAACCCAACCGTCTCATCTTTGCAGAGATCAGTTTGAACAAACTCTTGGATCACAGGAGGAGGTTGTAAGTCAGTGGCAAGACCATCCTTGAAAATGGAATTGAGGGACCCATGCTGTGCTCAGACCTCACCCAACCACAGTGAATATGTTCACAACACACCAGTTGTGCCCAGCTGTAACACATGGGGGGACCTTAGTGTCCAGCCTTCTGTCTGCTCAGCTACATCAAGTTCAACGATGACAGTACTGAAGCTACTGAAATCTCCTGTCTCAGCAACCGCAATTGGCTCAGGAACTCCAGTCCAGATATGAACACCCAAACTGGGATCCACCATGACTTATAATTAGACATGGCATAATCAACGTTTCYTCACTGCAGAACAACACACCAGAAAACTTTAAATAGGAAATATGTTGCAGGGGGTAGGCACTGGAGAAGGGGTGAGGCATTTCAGACCAACTGCTCCCTCCCCACCCTATTCCTCCTCCCCCCTCCTCAAAAGTAATGGGAGCTAAAATAACATTTCTTTCAGCAAATGTCAGAAGGAGGAACTTTCATGACTCATCAGCTGTTGTTTTAGCCTGCAAGGGACTATAAATTACACTAATTAGAACATGGTATTTTTCTTGCAGTTATACAAAACACTGTCTCTTCCTGTGACATCTAAGAGCAGAGCCATCAAGCAGGAGCATGCTCTGTACATGTTTTAACTAGAATCCACAATTCACTTGCATCAAAATCCTCCTAGCAGCAAATTGGCAAGAGCTGGCAGAGTGCATCAAGAAAGCCATGCTGAATTATGAGAGGAGGGAGAGTAAATTAGTGGCCAATCAAACCTGTCCAACCAGAAAGGGAGCCATTCCTTACTGTCAGGGACTACAGCACCAGTATCACTTTCACTCTAAGCAGAAAGAAGGTAATTTATGGGGTCTTCAGTCACTCACACCATCAGTCTGTGTGGATAATAAGTTTGGCATTTGTGACTGTGTGTTTTCTGGGAGCAGCTTATTTGCATTTAGCCACATACACACATGCACAATCTTAGACAAGCCAAACTGAAAAGCCTGGCTATAAGCTGTCACTTTAGTTTTCAAGCCTGAATTATCCCAGCAAAGTAAAAGCAGAGATTTATTCAGAACCCAACATCCTAAATCTGGCAATTACAAGAGGCTCCTGCAGAGCCATTGCCCTGACTCACCTTCCAGCAAGACTCCTTCAGGGCCAGATACAAAAAGGGTTTTTTCTGCCACRGTCCTAGAGTGTGACAGTGCATTATGGAGCCCCAGTCTATACATCCCCCAAGGTGGGCATGTATCTGAACAATGCACCCACAGCATAACTGTACTGATGAGGAGAGCACTGCCCTAAAGCAAAGCTGCTTCTTGCAGTGCCCTATTCATCACAACGGTTTTTGAGAGCTTTGGCTGATTTCCCCTTTCCAAGAAGGAGAGAATTGCCTGACCTATGAAGGCTGATGGGACTCAGTTGCCCACCAACTGGTGATGGTACAGCTGAGCCCAGGGCTATGGGGCAGTCTGGAGGTGGACCTGAAACAGCGAGAGAGACCACTATCCTTGGCCAACAAGTTATCAGCTAGATCTAGTCACACATTTTTTTTTCCTCAAAAAGCTGTGCTATTCTCCTGGAGAGACAATGACCTTCCTCAAAATAGGATTCCGTGGTGTTTCACAACATTTTAAAGAGTTTATTAAGTTCAACACTAGTTAYTTTATTGATTTTAATAAAAATCTTGTGTGCCACTGTCTAGAAGCAATAGAATACCTACTTTTTGTATTGTCATCAGGCTCCTCAATAATGTGAAAAATTTTGGGGAAAAAAAAAACACCCTTTTTTTTTTTATAAAAGAATACCATCTTGGTTGCAAAGCCACTGTGCAACCCAGAGCTGAAGGCGGGACCCTGCCTCTCTCCAGAAACTCCCAACACAAACACCACAGCAACGCCGTCTGCTCGTGCTTTGCACGAAGACCGCAATCCGGGGGATGGAGGGGAACAGTGAGGGGCAGAGCCCTCGGATTAATGCTGCGCTGAGAAATAAAAGCCTTTGGCACCAGCAAAACCCAAAGGAGCGTTTCCCCAGCTGTTTGGGGCAGGGGCCTGCAGGGGTCCCTCTTACTGCTCCTTGCAAGCCACCACCACCGCAGCCAAAAGCAGCTGGAGAGGGAGTGCTTCAGGGCAGCTGTTATAACAACCTCCCCTCCCGCCCCGAGCGGGGGGCACAGGGATGGACCCAGCTGCCTGCAGATGCCTCCCCTGGGACAAGGCCCCACAAGCGCTGGCTCCCTGCCCCTGCGCCCGCAGGGATGTGCCGGGCTCCTCACCTGCACGCCACCTCAGCGGGGAGGAAAGAGCCATGTTTCCTTCAGCCTTTTTGCTGAAGTTAGCAACTTGGGGAGTTCAGCAGTATCTGGCGGACATCTGGCCACTTGGATTTCCAGACAATGACTCATACACACATCCTGGGACAGCAGAACCTGCGGCATTGAGAAGGGGTATTACCAAAGGTCCCACTTTCTCTTGGTTGTGCAAGCTTTAATTGGCACCTGAGCCTCTTTTAGACCAGACAAGCAAGGGGCTAGTTTGGGGATTACAGTCACCCCCCRAAAACAGCCCCTCTGGCAAGGCAGCAATGCACCAGCAAGGGGAACCAGACAAGGGGGTCTGCAGGGGGATTTGAATATGCAGCTCCACAGCCCAGGGCATTACCAAGGGAGCAACAACATAAGTTCGAAAATGAATTCCTTAAACAGAGGGAAGGATTCAGAAAGTTTGTTTCTGCTGTTTGCCATGAACCACAGCCCAGGTGCAACACAGGCAAATCTCCTGAGCCAAAGAAGTCACCAGCACCCTGGCCCAGGCTAGCRGAGAGCAGGTTCTTGCCCTTCACACTTTACTAACACAGCACAGTTGTCTGTGAGCTATCAAAGTTTGAAGAGCCCTAATCTAGAAAAACACTTCTCAGGCCAGAGGATTGTGAAAGACAAATAGGACACTGCTAGGTGCTGGAAATATCATTCCTTTAAGTACAGAAAATGTTGCTATTCCACTACTGGCCAAGATCTACATCATCTTTTTGAAGCGTGTACAAATGTAAGTGGGCCCAGCATTTTCTCACTAGGGTTTTTTAACTCTTAATCTCACAGTAAACAGAATCAAAAAAGAGAGGAAAATATCTTTAGCATCTGTTAAGGTACCATCACCCCAAATAGACAGAGATATACTGCTCCGGAAAGTCTCTGTGTGTTGTCCATGCCATAGCAGGACAAAGCAGCTGGAGGCACAGCCAGGTAAAACTACCTAAAACCCGTGGTATATTTGTCCTGWCTGCAGAGCTGCTGCTCCTCAGACTCGGAAATTTTCAGCAATTCCCAGCAGTGCCTCTCTATTCCCATGGGGCTTGCCCAAAAAAGACAGAGCCCATACACCCCCTTGCTGCTCCCCAATCCCACCCTGCTGTGGCAAAGGAGCACAGGTCTCMTCTGTGTGAGGCTTGCTCAGTAAAACAGACAGCATATGGCATCCCACAATCAGCCTTATGATCTCATCTTGTCTGACTGCTATTTTTACAGCTTGTTATTAATAAGCATAAACTAGGAATTTGAGGTACTGTCATGTTGGATATTCACACGCTTACAGCCCAGATGGTGCTTTATCAAGATTACAGATTGCCAGGCAGAGGAGCGCGCCGAGGGGAACAACGCACGGCTGYGCGGGGGCTCTACTCCTTATTCCCAGCTATGAGTAGGGCATAGGCCCGACAGGAGAACAGAGCAACAGGTCTGTCCCCARGTGAAAGAAAATGACCTATTAGCAGAACCATAGCACTAGTCCTACCTTGGTGAACTGATGGAGGATGAACCAYGATTTGCAGCTCCCACCAGACTCAGCAAAACAAAGCTCTCCCATGGGGCTGGRTGGGTATATGTACTCCCTGAGCGGGGGCATCAGCTCAACAGCTGAGCTCCATAACTTTCATTATTTCCACCCACCCTGCCGGCTATCACCTTCCCACCACATTAGCAGAGAGGAGCTAAATTTAGGACACCTGTGGGTAGGCTCACCTGTGACTTTGCTCTCATCCTCACCARACCTACCAAAGTCCTCACTGTCTTCAGGCCCCCTCCACCAGWAAACCCCAAAGCAGAGCTCAGCTGGTAATTAGAGCAAAATTCAGGCTTCACAGCATGGATGGGGGAGAAGTCTGCTCCTGAGACCCAAGAGCAGGTCTGACCCACTGTTTAACGGGCTGAAGAGACACATGCTATAAAGAATGTGAAGACATCAGGGACTTGTAACACAGATGCCGAACAGTGGCTGCATCCATGCTACTAGCCAGRGTGTTGTCTAGAAGGGTTCACTCAGTCTAAGAGATCATCGAGGTCAGATCATTAGATGAGTTCAAAGTCCACATTTCAGCCACCAAGTTCTTTTAGCTTGGATGGACACCAAAATCCCTGGGGACACTGCAGCCTTACCTTGACTGGTTTTCCCATGATATCTCTTCCTGCAGAAACCGCCCCAAGAGAGGCTGCAACAAGTTCACTTTGACCAGGGAACAAAACTGGTCGTCTTGCTGACYTCGCGACCCACTGTCATTACAGGGGTCAGCCCTGCTCGCATCATGTGCTCAAGTATTTTGACCTACAGATATGGAGAACAGAATCTCTTTGAAGTTAGCAATATCCAGAGGAAGAAGGAAAGGGGAAAAATGCCCTTCAACACAAGTGAGGCAGCACGTACATGAAGGTGGCAGCAGCTTCTGGTAGCCTGACAGGCATGGAGGGTCCACACACACCACCAAGATGTTGGGGTGGTTTTACACACAGATAAGCAAACCCCTCCAGTCACTCAGCCTGCAGACCAACCCATGGCTGCAGAAATGCCTGCTCGTGTGCTTCATACAACCTCGGCAGAAATACAGAACTGGGGACAGAGTCATGAGGAAGGAGGCGAAACACTACTCACAGATGACAACCAGAACTAAGCGTCCTAGAGATGGGAATGCGTCCTTCTGACCTAACTGCAAAAGATGGGGAAAGAAAAAGTGCTGAAATGGGTCAGGGAAGGCAAAGTGTAAGAATAAGGCAACGTGAGGAGGAGCAGGAAGAAGGTTTTAAGGTTAAGGTTAAGGAACAAGGCTGGCTGGGAAAGACGGTGGGAATCGGCTGCTCCAAGCAGCCCCAAAATACCGTCCAGCTGCATGCAGCCAYGGGGCCAGAGGCCAAGGCTGGGTGCCTGGCTGGGGGAGGAGGGAGAGATGTGGCTGGAAGGGGAAAGGAGGGGCAGAGAGGGCTGCCAACGCCTACGAGAGCTTTACAGACCTCATAAAACAGCCCGGGCTCCGGCTGTTTCGCTGGGCTCAGCCCGACATACCGATACCCAGGGTTGTTCCCGCCAAGCCAGGCACTGGAGCATGATGGAGATKGGTGCACTCCCACACTCCTGGAAGGCGAACGTGCGGCACAGCGTCCGAGAGCMCACGTGTGTGTTGAAACCCCATTAGTGCTCCCGCATGGGCGGTTAATGGAGCGGTCCCTCCCTCCACCGCCTGCCCTGGAAGCGGCAGTGGAGGCTGGAGGGGCCTCTTGCCTTTAACGCCTCTTGCCGACCTTTACGTGGGGCCGTGTGTGCCACTGATTTATTTTACCCCACCAGGGAGACCGCTGTAGCAATGCGTTAAAAACCAGCAGCTTTGTGCTGCACGCAAGATACTCTGCAATTCGCTCTGACATCAAGGCGGGTTTGAGAGGGAGCCTGCCTTGGTTTGGCTTAGGTTTTCATTAAAAAGCATGRTGTGTTTTTTAAATGGGCTCAGGGTTGCCTCTTCTGCACGTTTGGCTGATCCTTCCCAGCTCCTACTGACTTCCAGAAGAGCAGAGGGACCCCGGCGCCTTGCAGGACGAGGCTACATTCCTGCTCAGCCCCAACTTTAGAGGATTTATGTCCCCTGCCTCTTCCCACTTGTCGGTCGGGTGCYTCTGCATCCTATTCAGCCAATTCCCAGGCCTGAGAGCTGAACCCACCTGAAGTGATAGTTTCATCCCCAGCCATCCTCCTTCTACGTCCCCTGAGCCATGGAGAGGTTTGGGCTGATTTCTCAGGGCAGCCATGCGTTGTCCATCCCTGTCCTGGGTGGAGGGAAAGGAGGGGGAGATGGGGACGTGGTAAAACCACATCGTGCTCTCGGCCTTTTGGCCAGCTTGTAAACCACCGGGGGAACTGAGGAGGGAGCAGGACGCAAGGACCTCTTGGCAAGAAGCTTCTGGATGAGTTTTGGCTAYGGAGGACAGCTGAGGGAGTTGGTGGGCAGGGAGGATGAGCATGGAGAAGAACAGGATTGTTGAAAGGTTTGCCAAAACTGGGTCCACAGGATAACCCTATTCCAGCTACCTGCCCCTGAAGGAAGGAGCAAACCTCAGAGGTCCCACAGCACTTTCCTCCCTTCCATCTCCAGCACCTGCCCGACCATCCCGGGTCCTGCCGGAGAGCAGAGAGCCGCTGCCTGCCTGCAGCTGGCTGCCTCCCCAGGAGGCCATCTCCTCCTTCCGCCCAGCTGGAAAACACACTGGGGAGGGAGCTTGGTTTTGGAAACAGAAAGGAGCGTCTTAATGCGCCATTGTTCGGTGGGTAATTGCTTCCTTTCTTTCCCTCACTCCTGGTAAAGCCGGGGGCAATTCCTTCTAGCTAGAGGCAGCCTCCTCCAGGCTTCTACTTAAGTCCTTAAGAGAGACTTTCCAAAGAAATAATTGCTGCCTTTCTACTTCACAGTCTTAACGAATATCTTTCGACCTCATTTCAACACTTAGTGGGTTTTATTTAGGTGATGAATGGATTGTCTTTTTTGTTTTAGCTCCTGCAGTCTTTTCTCTTTTCTCCCTTTCTGATTCTTTTTCCTCTTTCAGTCCCAATACGGACATATATGTTTGTAAGGTCAATTCAGAACTATTCTTAGGATTCAATGTTGTGCAAATTTAAAATTACCTCCAGCAGTAATGTTTAACTCTGAAAAATAAGGTGCTTTGGATCAAACGAAATAAGACTTTTAAGTAAGAAAGATTAATTTATCCCCCMGTATATCCCTGCTTAATGCAGGCTAAAATTTAAATCCTTGCTCTCAAAGGATGAAATTCTCCATCAAATTCWTTACTAAAGCCTATAAACATCTCAGTAGGTGAGGAGGTCTCATCAGCTCAACACAGCCAGCATATGATGGGGAAAATTCAGAGAAAAATGGATTTAATAAAGCAAATATGGTCTCAGTGGATGGTCTCACTATAGCAGCACTGACACAACCTTCTTTGAAAGAACTGCACATTTGTATTCAGTGAGGGCTGCAAAAGTGAAGATCAAGGAATATGTAGCCCTTCTCTACCTAGGAGGAGAAACCACGGGCAGTAGCGAGCTGTGAGGTAGGACTGGAGCCCATCCACCAAAGCCAACCAGAGGRGAGCTGAAGCCTCCTGTACTTCCAAGAAAATCCCTACATTAGCACATTATATCTTTAGTCTCCTAGTCAGAGTATATGTTCAATGTCTCGATTTTTCCCCAAGTTTCTTCTTTAGTCCCCAGGAGGCCAGGACTTTCTTCTTGCTGCAAACCACTGGGTAATACCGTTCATTACAGCACCTGCTTGCCTGGTGGGCTGTGAACCTRTGGGCTGTTCTGAAGAGAAAGAATGGCTGAGTGACAGTTCCTCCCTGGTGAGAGAGATGAGGAGGGAGAGATCTGGGGTGGACTAAAACAAGAAGAATGTACAATGCAGACATACCGTATCATTTTGCTGCACAAGGAGATGTGCTTTTACCCAGTTTCTAAGTGCACAATTTGGATGGCTTCTTCACCAGAGGAAAGAGGTTGGAAATGAAAATGAAATGATCACAAGGATGCTCAAAAGAATGACTGGACTGACAGTCTTCAGCACGACTTGTTTTTAGGACTATCTTGGCACAGGCCAAATAAGGACAGGCATAGTGACACCTGACATCATTACAGGTTTTTGGCAGACCCTATATGACATAAAGGTAAGAAAATGCTGAAGACACATATTCCATTCAGTATAAGTAACGTAAAATCACAGATGCACTGAAGACTGAAAGAGAGAGAGGCCTGTTTGAGAGCTGACCCTTGACAACCACAGCAGTCTAGCAGACTGACCATCTCTCCCAATTTTTTCCCAAAGCAGTCCTGAAGCCTGCATGCTGCATGCTGTCACGGTGCAAGTGCTGAGCAAGAGCACCRGGGGCTTAGGAGCCCGTGAGTTGGCTAAAGCCCACGTGAAAAGCAGGAAAAAAATCATGAGGATTCCCTACAGAGTTCAAGAAAGCATCTGAACCCTTTCCAGCCAATACACAAGTTCAGAGTCAAGCAAATATTTCCCAACACCTCAGTCTGTCACTTCGGTTTTGCYTCCTTATCGGCTGTGGATTGGCCTCGTGGCATTCCTTCTGTTCTCCAAAAGGCCAGGAATAAATCACACACGAATGGTTTGAATGCCTGAGACTTAAGCTCTTGCTTAAAGTTAAGCATGTGGTTAAGTGATTTGCTGGTGAATTTAACTCTGGAGCGTTTTGCTGAATTGTGTCTAATGGGCTTGTCCCAGTGGAATAGCCAGATTTGTAGAAAAGCTTAAAAAAAAAAAAGTTCTTAAACAAATCACATTATTTCAGAAGTTCAGAAAAGTATTGGGTTTTTTTTGCTTCAGGTATAGTTTTGCAGGGAGGGTGGTCTTATTTTATCAAGTGAACTCATCTTCATTACATATATGGACAACTTATACCTGTGAATTGAACCAGCTCTTTCTCTCCTCCCTCTCCAACACACAACCATAGATAAGCATTCCTCTGAGTGAATGTATTGGCAGAAAAAAAGGTTCTTTGTGAACAATACATTTATTGTTCCAGTTTTAAAAAATAAATATTTTTTAAAAACATTAAAATTGAGCCAAGGGGTTGGGGGGAGGGAATGTAAAGAAGGGATTTGTTTTCCTGCCATAACACCTTCTCAAATGAACATTATTGCTAAACAAAGACACATCAGAAGACACTTTTAATTAAATYGACTTATGGAAGAATTCAATGGATTTCTGCCAGTTTACACCAGCAGAGAATTTGACCCTAGGTGATTCTGTGTGTGGGAGATATTTGTATTTCTGAGCTGGGGGCTTCAGGGGGATATTTGAATTTTAGATAGTCAGTCTCTATTTGTGCTTATCATACAGCAAAACCTTGAAGTACCTTTACAGGTTGATTATAGATTGTCCTTATTTGGGATGATTCTTTCTTTAAATAGCAAGAACATGAAAAAAAGTTAAAGCTTGCATATCTTTGGTTGATATGTGCATTTTGTGGGGGCTGAGAGTGGGGAAGGGTACCACCAGCCTGAAAACTTTTCTTATTGCGAGCAATGTTGAGGAGAGGCCAGTCTGGAAAAGCACATGAAAGCTTTGCATGGGAATACCTCTGCATGCCTTCTCTTAGAAAATCAGATTCAGTCTTTGGATGTTTTCCTCCGGCTGAGGATCTCTTCACATCTGGCAGCTTCTCTCACCCAGCCCTCTCCCCAGGACCCTCCTGCCTTTTCAAAAGAATAAGGACGTATAATCCTCAGCAACCCCTCCCTCCTCCCCGCTTCAAGCCACTTTAGAAACCTCTGCCAAGAGCTTGTCTCTCTGGTACCGCAGCCTGCTAGCAGACTGCGGGTGACACCAGATGTCCTCTCATCTTTATCTGTACATCTGCAGGCTGCAAGTCCTGGAAGCTCCTCTTCTTTGTGCCACTGTGATACAGATATTCATCTCATCCCAGGCCCATGGGTTGAGAAAAATAACATGAAAATGCAACCTGCCAGCACTGACTGGACTGACTGGTTAAGTCAATGTAGAAATTAGAAGAGTGATTGCAGAAGGTCACACCAGGTAGGCCAAAAGCCAGTCGATGTCTTCAGGACTGGGTATTTTCCAGAAGCTGCCTTCTTTCTTTCTGGAAGACCTGTCTAGCTTCTGCAGGAAAACATGAAATAACTCCCTGCTGCTCTCCATCCCTTGACAGTCATCTAAGAGCACAWCACAGGTTTTAAGCAGGTACCTTGGTGTATTCCACTTTCCAGGTCTTCTCACGTATAGGATGCAACTCTTGATTTGTGCCAGTATCTATGCCAGTTGCTGTARAGAAAGTTTTTTAAATGGCCAGTTAAAAGATTTAGGCTAAGGACATGTCTCTCTTTCCATAACCATCCAGAAAGTTTGATCACATATTGTCTCRGCATGAGAAACACTCCTCACAGTCTTCTTCCCTGTTAAGATCTTATTTTGATAGGAAATAGTACAATCATTGGGAAAAAAAAAAATTCTTTTAACCAATAGCATCTTCCTCAAGCAGCTAAAAGTGCCTTTAAGTTTGCTGGAGATTTACATACCTATTTATCATTACCAGTTATACAAACCATTCTTCCATTAAGGAAGCGCCATTAAGGAGCCCATCCATTGTTCTAGGCACCTTTTCACCATATCAAAATTGACAAGCCAACACACCTATACCTAGTATAACAGTGGGCTGCTTATATGCTCATAAAGTAAAAAATATGCAGGCTTTCTCCTTCTTACCAGCAGTTTCCTTTCTCCCCTATCCTTAAATTTCTCTTCCTCTCGTGCCTGGGGAAAAAGCTGGGTCTGTGCATCACAAATATCATTCCAGTAAAACATCCAAACAATCCATGGGAAGAGGCCCTGGACTCTCTTCTCTTTGCTGCAGCCAGGGTCTCATTAAATGGTAGAAAAGATGACTTGAAAACCTTACTCTGTTGCTATATATGATTTGCATATCACAAAGCAGAGAGCGCTACAGTCGTCAGGGCTGTCACAAAATCCCAGGACCTCCTCTGCACCTTCTCCTGGCACCAGCCAAAATGTGCATGCACCAGTCCAGGAGGAAGAAGACAACACTGGATAAGGTCTCTCTCTGCAAATGAAGGTCTCTCTTTTTTTGGTRGTGTTTCTTCACTCCATTGTCCAGTTAACATGCCTCGTCTACACAAAGAGACAGCTTTGCTATTTTCTTGGAATCCTTCCCAGCACWTTGGCTGCAATTCTTTGCTCTGTTTTTGTTCCCTCGTTTTGAACCGATGACGTGCCCCCCTGGTCTTCATCAGATACAACTTTTGTCGCCCTATTTGATGGGGGTCTGAACCACGTGATCTTTTGCCTCACTGGAGTTAAAAGACTTTATGACTTGGATCAGTTCCACCCACTATCCCATGACTGATACAAACAGGGACTGCATTCACTTTCCTGATTTTTAGGCTTCTACTGCATGTCCGGCTCATTCACCTTCCTGACATTTAATTGAGTTTCCTCCCTGCATGCTGCAAAAACAAGTGACACGACAGAACACATACATGCAAAAATACAGAAATAATCTATTGATCCTGAGGCTTTCAGAAATGTATATGTGCAGAAGCAAGGAGAAAACATTTCTTCTTTCCAGTCTTCTCTGGAGCTGAGAGCAAGCACRTTGTCCATGAAGGAAGTACAGGCACCAGGATTCTAATATCCCGCTATTGTCATGCCGCAGGGAAGCAGTMGATTTAAAGTATTCTTGTTCCTTTTTTCTGAATACTTTGTTGAGCCCTCTCTCTCTAGACGTTTACCTGCAGCTGGCAATAAGCTGAAAGCAGACCTGCGTAGGCAATCTTAGCAAGATTTGCTGTGCGAGCACAATCGAGTTTCAGGACCAATTTCCAGCTCTTACACTCAACTTCCTCTCTCCACATGGCTGGATGTCCCCTCTCAGAAGTGACTCATTATAGAGGCATTTTACATTTTGGGGGGCAGATATAGCTTTTCATTATGTGTGTGTAAAACACTTAGCACAATGGGCTGTGATCCCTGTGGGTTGGCTGTAGGCTGCCCTCCAAAGCAAACATATAACACCACCACACATCCCTCCAACTCACATAAGAACCTGTGAATTTCTTTGGCACCAGAAGGTACCACGTTGAAGTGCAAAGCTCCAGTGTTTTAAAATGCCCCTGAACTTGGCCATGCATCCTCACAAGACCTCCACACATATGCACTTCAAGGTACACAGTTTGATCAGAGTCGTATACAGTGAGGAAGAAAAGGAAACATGTCAGGGAGAAAAGTATACTGTGTTCAGGACATATATATATATTTAAATATATATATATATGGAGTGTGCAGCAGCCAAAGAACCTTTCTGTCTAGGCAAAGACCTCCTCTGGCCCATCCTATACCAGATCTGTAATCCAGAGCCCAGCTGCCTTTGGAGATGTCCATGCAAGGCTGCAGGTGCTGGGATGGGAGTTTGGTAGATGCTTTCTTCTCCTGGTGAAGCTTGGGAGTCAGGGAGGAGTGGGGAACACTTCCACCTAGATAAGGCACTTTATGAAGCTCTGAGGAGACCCCAGCCTGTTCTCCAGTGCCACTACTTGCATGGTTCTTCCTAAATTACCCACTGAGTGTACTCTGCTACCTTGCATGCCCCTAAGAGCTTCAGGGAAAAGAGGTATTTTAGTTCATTTCCAGCCCAGGGAAGTACAGTGCTGAGCAGTGCCAGCATTATCCTGAACAGAATTCATCCTCCACCCAGRCACTGCTGCGTTTCCACATTTGTTTCTAAAGGATGATGTATAAGGAGGATTTAGAGGTGATTTTTACTGAAGATACCCAAAAAGAGTGAGGCATCGCTTTTGCTGAACCGAGTCAGGTTTAAATTATCTCACTTATCAATGTCATTCTTATCAAGTGCTGAAGGATCACATCTCTCCTCCTGAAAATAAGATTCAGCCTTACTCTGAGCCTTACAAATTGTTTAGTAATTTTCCTTTTTTTTCTTAAGACAATAAGTAACAGTTTTTTACAACTGAGTACTATAAAAGTTTTAAAACAAAAAGTTTTTTTCTAAATGAAGCATCAGAACATGAAACTCCAAACCCACTGAAATACTGAGTTATGCAATAACGCTGGAACCTCTTTCCTCTGTTTCTTCTAAATAATCATTCAATGACATGGGCACGGYCCTGGAGCGCACTGAGCCTGGGGCAGAACCGCCCTCGCCAGCCAGAGCTTTGCCAGGGGACGGTTCTGTCACCGTGTTTCAATCACCTTCACTTGCCAGTAACACCACTGTAATTGTCTTTTACATTTACATGCACAGGCCCTTCACCTCCCAGGACCCAAGAGCATTTTTGAGATTGTAAATAAAGAGATAAGCTCACCCTCCCCCGGTTGAAAGCAACCCCTCCGCCCTGGGCTTCTGCAGCCCGTTAAAAGCTGTCAGCACTGCACAGCCCCCCCGGCGGGGGCACCAGGGACGAAGGGCAACGTGAAGCTGAGACCGCAGATAGCATTTGCGGAGGAAGGGTATAGTACTCAGTGCTGATGCTATGAAATCTCAGAGAAAGCAGAACCATTAAAGCAGAAGCAGAATTAACCAAGACTTCAACTTGAAAAACAAGCTGTAGGTTAAAAAAGAGTTAAAGAGTATGAATTTTCGTTTGGAGCAAATGATGTTCTTGGAATATATGAAACATCTATTACCAGACATCAATTTCTACCATATGGCGTGTGCTTTACTTTCTCTTCTAAACACACTTGCAGTTGCGGGCTCATACCTCGCATTCAGCTGTTGTATTGTGACAGAAAAGTCCACTTTGATGAAATGCATCAGTCTGGCAAGTTGAAGGTGTTCAGRTGGTGGTATGGAAGTTCTCTGAGACTCTCTGTTCTTGTTCAGCCTGTGTCTAAGTACTACAACACGCAGCCTGCAGAATATCTGAGAGGAGTGAACATCTTCAGCCAAATTATCACTAGGATTAGGCAAACTAATTCAACTCAGATAAGTTCGTCAAATCTTTTCTAAAGCTCCAAGCAAGCTTTCAATGAGGATTTATTTTGGCAGGTCTCAGTCTCTTCTATCTCATGGTCCTATGTTGCAATGGAAAAGAAAGATTTCAAGACTCTTTTTCCTGGCAGTTAAAACAGGAGGGAGGCCTCTCAAATTCATTTGCAATTTACAGGTTGAAAACATCTGATCTGTATGATCCAGTTRTTTTACATTTCTTAGCCTCAACAAGAAAATGCCTTGCAATATTTTCAGTGCAGCTGGAAGCAAAGACTGGTGGGTTTTTCTTCTTAAAATACATCCAGTTTAACCTCTTTGAATGGATAMAATTAAGAAGAGTAGAAGTGAATCAGAGTGCGAGTCACAGAAATTCTGGACAACAGAGATCCAGCTCTGAGCAGGTGTTTTTGCTAAGTGAAAATACCACATCCAAACGTGTCTCTYAGTGACTCAGTTTGGCCCATCTATWCAGAAAAAAATCTTGTGCATTTTTCTCTGGATCATGCCTCTAAACCTGCTAAGTACCTATCYGTCATTAATACAGTCTTGCCTAGGACCCCTGTTACGCTGAGATCAGATTCACAGTTTTGACGTGACCTCCTGAGGTTTAATTTCTTTCCTCCCTGACAGCAAGATCATAATTATTGAGGTATTAGCTGACATGCACTGACTGATTAAATCTAAAATAAATACTAATTGCAGACACATCACTGAAAAGGAGAGACAGTATCTGACTTAGGTCAGATGCAAGCAAAGATCCACTCGTAGTTAAGGACAAACCCCAAGTTGGTGATGAGTTTGATGGAAGCAGCTTGTTCTTGCTAGCAGTGCAAGTCTGTAATAAAGGGGAGCCTGAAATCTATGTGATGGCACAAGTCTAAAAGGGCCCTGTCTCTGTGGGGTAACACATCAAACACATGCATATTTACTGTACAGCACAGCTGAATGAACTGTTTAAGTCCAAGACGACATGAAACAAGTCCTCTGCTGCTCAATCCATCACATGCCGCATCCCTCGCGTACCGATACCAGGTCTGTTAGGACCACATTCACCCTACAGGCTCTGYCCCTGCTCAGCTCTACCTCTGTACCACGGTGGGCACAGGATGAAAGCCACAAGCGTAATTTTATGTCACTTTTTAGACCTGTTTCCTCAACTCAAGTCTTGCTGTATCCCTATGACATTTTCCATGAAAATGTCAAGAGGTCCCAAACAGGAATGAAAAAAATCCTAGCACCTCTGACAGCTTGCATCTGGGCTTAGCTCATTTTTTTCCTGAAGCTTTTTCTTGTCTTTCAGTACGGAGTTCAAGCCCATGTTCCCTTTTCCCTAAAACTGATCCAGCCACTTACGGGATTCTCAGTGAGATCATTCAGGAAATATTTCCAGTTGGAGGTCTTTGCTTGGGGATTTTTTTTATTTATTTTGTCCTGTGCTTGGCATCAGTTACAGGTGCTTTTCCTATTTTGGATGGAAAGGATATTAAGCAGTATTCCTAAAGGTCCTTTTGGCCTTTTTTTTTTTTTTTTTAATTTGCCAAAAAAGCTTTTGATGGAACATCCTCCCCTGGCCCCCAGTCTGACAGGATTCCCTGACCTGCATAACGCTGTCCAGATTGAAGCATTAGAAACATTTCGAATATGAACTATGCTGAAGTCTGGGAGTTATTAGCTGCCAAGAAATCCCAAAAGCTTTTAAACCTTGTTTGCAGCTGCAGAGTAGGAAACCTAGGTGCTATTCATAGAGGAATTCAACAGGAACTGTAAATTCAAGGCAACTTGCTGCTAAAATACAAAGGTAAAGAATTAAAACAGACTTAAGAAAAGAGCAATCCAAGCCATTACAATGCCAAAGTGACTGATTGAAAAGGAAGTTTGAAAAATTTCAGTATGCCTAGCCGGGATATAAAACTCAGACTGAGGTAAAGCAGCGTATTCTCTAAAATCATCTGTCCTTTGCAGTCGGTTGTAGATCAGGGCTGAAAGAGGAGGCTGAAGAGCTTGTTAGCACTCCAGGATGGGAGATTTTTGTTATGCACCTGGCACGGGGGAAGCGGGGGAGGCTCTGGGCAAAGACCAGACTCAATCAGTCAATAAACATCTTTGTCAAGGAATCAAACACTTCTCCAGTTCCAGTCACTACACTTTATTTGCTACAATGTCAGAAAACTGCCCCTTTAAAAAAAGGAAATGAGGGTGAATATTAGGTGGCTTCACAACTAAGAAGGGTTTTCAAAGAGTGTTGGCGCACAATCAAAATTCATTGGACTATGTTGGCTTAATAGATGGTGTTCATCAACCAAGTGATGGCCGTTACCTGGGTGTGTTCTCCCAGCCCAGGCTGTGAGGACGGGCACAACCACCATGCCACGGGCAGGCGATTTTCATTTCACCAGGAGGCCGAGTAGGAGCAGGCGTACAGTGAGTTACAGCGGGTCAACTCTCCTCTTCCAATACAAGCCCCGTGCCCCTGGCCAGTGAAAAGCATGTGTTATCTTCTTTCTCTGCTCTCCTGCATGCAGAACGGCTAGCAGCCCCAGTCAGCAAGGTAGTGAACCGCAAACACCTTTTACATAATGATCTCATCCTGAACAAAAGTTAAATAGAATAACTTGATCAATCACCGTTCCCCCGCGTGCACAAGCACACAAAGAAGTAGAGTCCTCCCGCACGCTGAAGTGAGCAGCTGCTTCAATTTTCGAGGCATTTTTAGGGGAAGAGGAGCTTGATTTTCAGATAGTGCCATAAGTGCAACCTCTGAAAGATCAGGTCCCGTCAAGTTGCCTTATGTTCAGTCCCTTCAATAGAAGCATCCCGAATGAACTTGTCACTTGTCACCATCTTTTCCAAGGACTCCAGAAGGAGAGGCAAGACTCTCAAGGCAGGAGAATACTTTTGCACACCTGGTTTGTACTACTTTAAGGAAAATTACTCTCAAGAGCTAATTAAAATGCATGATTTCCCCCCTCTAGCTGTATAGATTAATCTATTTCATTTTCAAAATCTTGTTTTTTCCCATCACTTCAAGTATTCAGAAGAGATTACATTATTACAATCACAACTTGGCCTCAGTCCCAGAATATAGAAATGAAGAGAGAAAAGGCTTTTGTTGGGCACACACACTCACTCACACACACTCACGCACCCCAAGCAGTCAGCGTAAGCGGTTGGTACTTTAGAGAAAATGAAAGCACATTAATAAGCTAATAGGGAGGGGGGGGATCTAAATTCTTATGACAGAAGCCACGAAAGTGAAAGATTTGTAGTGGAATATAGAGTCAATACAAGAGAAAAAAGACCAGGGAATCTGATGGAAAACTATGAGGCATTTTTTTTTTTTTACCAGGGAAAAGCCCAGATCTTGGTCTCGTAGAAGCAATGAAATGGAAGGGGCAATTTTTAATGGGGCTCAGCAGTGCCACTGGGCAGTAAAGGGCAATATTGCATCCAGGTGAAACCAAGGTCTCTGGGCCAGCCAGATCTTTCAGACAATCTGAAGCCCAAAGAAATCAAAAAACTACTAATATAGTAACTAGATAAAGCAGTTCTTCTGCAGTGAAAGAGTTGCGAGGAAACAAATGAGCAAAACTACATCATATGTTAAGATGCTTCATTAGCGTGCAGCTACTCAAACTTCCCCTGGAAAAAAMTAATCCCTTGAGGTGAAGGGACCAGATTTTATGTCAGTTATGCCAAAGTACTTTCTTTAAAATTAATGTAAGCGCTGGGAAGTTCACACAGTTAGACGAGAGCAGAACTGCTGTCCCTACAGGATGCCTCCTCCCAGTGCTGCCATCCCCCCTCCGCTGCAGATGTTTGGGGAGGGGGAGAGGCTTAGGCTGTGGTTCCACATCTATTAATATCACATCTGTTGTACTCCCAGATTTTGCGGCASGACAGATTTGATCTGGATCAAGCACAAACACATTTTTGTTGAATTAGCCTGAGCACATGATACGATGTGCCCCAGTTTTAAGTTAGTTGGCCACATTATGTCAGCCTGAAGATGATAGACAGTACTGGACKTGGCATAAAGGTTGCCAGGATAAAATTATGTCACCAAAACAGTTGAATGCATTTGAACCAGCTTGTGAATTTGTACCAGATCAGGACTTTGCATCGCAGGGACCAAGCTCTTYTGATCCACTGCTGGGCACCTTCAATCCAGAGATGCATCAGCTTGTGAAAGCAGACTCTAAATCAACCCATGTGTGYAAGATAGTCGCCATTCTCAAAAACCCAGTAGCCAGAAGTTAAGAAAACAAGTTGAGGTCAGACCTAAGTTTTAGAAGAGTCTTTCTTTTTCTTGCTGAATCAGGGGCTGATCCCCATGTTGGCACCGGTTAAGGCAGGGATGCTGATGCCTGAGCCATCAYTGTGCCCTGACACCGCAGCTCCCCACAAGCCTACGGCCGAAGGGCTGTTCCAGGGTGGGGGCAGCATCTCAGAGCAGCAAAAATAAATAAATAAATTTCATTTTTATATTTCATCGGAAGGATTTGGGKTTTTAAATTATATATTTAGTGAAAACACAAATAATTCATGAGTGTTTTCAAATACATGAATAATTCAAGCTGTAACCGAAATAGCTAAATCATCAGGGCCATCATCCTCATAGAGGCATCTAGGATAGGTTATTTCAAGTACATTTCGCTTCAGACTGGCACGTGCACAAATTCACTAATAAGCAGCCGCATCCATGCCTTTTAGCCTCCACAAACCCCAGCTAGTCACAATATCCCAGACTCAGGACACCAGCATATAGCTGAGATGCATCTGAGCCCTAACTGAGCTATGGGTTTAAGAGTAGGGACAGAACCAGTTTGAAATCCYATTTTATAGCTCCCCAAACCACATCTGAACCATGTGGTACGTGTGTGGCATTTAAGAACAAATTATCTGAACACCATACAAATGTTCACTAATAGCTAACTCCAAACTCYAGCAACTAGCATTCTTGCATGCATATTTGTGGCTGACATTGTGTAGACTTTGAGGCATGTATATTTGTTAATTTGAATTCTGTGTATTTTGTGGGCAATGAGGGTGTAATACTGAAACCATAACTTCATTGTGAAAAAGTTTGCASTTTTTTATATACATATGGAAACCTGGAATGAGCTGGACAGTCAGATACATTAGCAGAAATTCTCAGAAGAAGAAAAGCTCAGCTTTTTAAGTACCTTTTAATGACAGTTTCCTCTACCTTGACACCAACAGATTTCACTTTCTTTTTTTTAAACTATTTCTCTTTGTTTTCAAGATTTACTTTTAATTTCCAGTGTGTTTTTATTAAAAACTGCATTTTACATTTCATTTACTCTATTCCATCCAACAGCATCACTTAAAGCCACTCCTGATTTACTGATACAAACTGAAATCCTATGGATATTTCATCAGGTAATCAGGGACATGCTTAGCCTCCTGAAGGAGCACTAGTTTATCATTTAGGTTTTAAGCACAAAGCGTTTGCCAAAAACCAGCCCCTGCTTTGACATTTCACTTACTACTAATTCAATGCATAATGCCAAAACCGTATTCCAGTGTATGCATCATCCTACCTCCAGCCTCCCCCTTGCTCCGGCCTTTACACCACGCCTCRTCAGCCTTGTGCCAGGAAGAAATTCAAAACTCAAACCCAGAGAACTGCAAATTCAGCATCAGCTGAAAAGCTAGTAGCTGTTGTCACCTCAAGCTCYTCAAACACTAACCCCAGAGGAAAACCAGCTCACGAAGAGCTCTGTGCAGGRTCACGGCATGTGTTCACCCAAAGAGCTCGGCCAGGACGAGGATGCTGTTAGACACCACAGTGCATAAAACCAGCGGAGAGAGTCTCARTCTAGGAAAATGGGGTTGAGTGTTCCTGGCTATAAGCATTTTGATAAAGGACGGTATTCTGCTTACTGAAGTCTCAGTGCATCATCTTCAAGATAGCCTTGTCCCAGCGGAGACACGGTCCCTCTGCGCTCCTGGCGCAGGGTGACATTGGTGCGTCCGATTGGCAGCACCCTCCCACCACCCTTGTGGCTATAGCCAGAGCCCTGGACAATCAGAATGGAGGACATGTAACTTTTAGAAAGCAATAATTAAGTAAATAGMTGCACCATATCCCCTCCTGTATCCCACTGCAGAGGAAAGCTGTCTGGGATGGGTTAAACAGCTATTCTGTAGCCAGAGATGACACTGACAGAAGGAAAAACTTTTTTGGAAGGAAGCTGTAAGTGTAACATTTCATTAAGAGGAGACAAAGGAGCTACGTTATGGTATTGACTTATCTAGTTATATCTGATGGCATTTTACATTCTCTGCTTACCACCACAGCTATGTCTCTGCTTTGGAAAAACTTGGGGTTCAGAACAACTGACAGAAAAATGTTACATGGTAAATGCCTAACAGTAAGCGTGCTGGAGCCACGTCTTCTCTACCCCTCTGATCTTGGGAAATATAATGGCTCATTCATTCTCTCGCTCCTTTTTTTTCCATTTTGTAGGAATTCTCCCATTGTAACGAGCCTTTGACCTAACCTCCATTTCTTCTAATACTGCCTGACATCTTCCCATCATATGTTAACAGTGTGTGTCTTCAGTGAAAAGCAAACCATCGCTGGTGCTCTCAGGCCCCAAAGAAAAGCAATGTGGAGGAAGAAAGAAAGAGGATCCTCGACCTTGCTGGTTCTTCCCAGCGATCTGTTGCTCCAGCAACTGAAAGTCAAACAATGATGTCAAGAAGATGGAGCCGGCCACTTTAAACCCCGCATCCAGTTGCCACAGCAACTAGTTTTTAAAGTAAGTGATGCAGAGAGTTTTTCTTTTCTCAGTATTAAAAAAAAAAAAAAAAAAAGAGGGAGTAAACGAGGGCAAAGGATGTTTACCTGGGGCTGGGGATGTTAATTTAGGGGACCGTGCTCTAGCACCCTGCCAAAGGGCTGGGGAAGGGAGGAGGATGATGCTGTTCCCTCCCGGAGAAGCAGAGCAGCTTCTTGGAAGYGAATTGCTTTGCTCTTCCTTTCACCAAAGGAAATGCCAGAGAAGCAAACTCTGCTGCCAGATGCCACATGGACACCAAATGTTCCTCACCGGCTCACACCAGCCCACGCTGCCGAGGCACCGAGGGGAGGGCTCGCCGTCTCGCTTTCATCCCTCCTGCCCTGAGCCCCCTCAGCTGTTGCAGACCCATCTGTCCCGCGAGCCGCTGGCCGTGCTGGGCAGCTTACAGGCTTCAAACGAGGAGGACAGGTGCTGGGGGGGTGCGGGGGGACCCTTCGGCCACCCCTGAGCAGAAGCCCTTTTCCAGCCCCCGCTTCTCTCCAGCCCATTCCCCAGCCTCCTGGCTAACTCTTTTGTTTGGGACCGTCAGTTTGTGGCTTCCCGAGAACTGAAATCCGTGGCAAAAAGACACAGCTTTGCAATTTCGCTCCAAATCAAACCCCCCCCCAGTTCTCAGCAATACAGAGCTGTTTGTGTCCCCGCAGGGATAGGACCTGTCTCGTTTTGGAGGTTACAGCCAACGCTTTGGTTGACCAGACCATTTAGTCACATAGCTTCTTTGCACTTGGAGCACGTCGCTTCCCAGAGCAGCCATCCACGTGGAGCTGATGCAGAACAGAGCTGGGAGACAAGAGACAACCTTCATCCATGCTCCCTGCTTGGAAAGACCTCGCTAAACCGACCAGCCACACCGCAGACCTCCTAAGGAGCTGCTTATCCCCACATGCCTGCAAGGAACGATGTGATTAACTCTTCCACTGATTCATTCTTATCCATTTATCTAATACAAACCATTTCTTACTCCATTAGGCTCTTGCCCTCACTGAGTAATCCCCGGTTGTATCATGCTTTGGAATTAGTCTGTAAGATCCTCAGGGCAGGGATCATGCCTTGGAAGGTGCCTTACAGACTTTAGGCCATTGCTAAATTAATAAGAACGTAATAAAAGTATTAGAGAGCTCTACCAAGGGAGGCATTGTTATGCCCCAGAGGCAGCATATCTGGTTAACAACCCTGAAAAGAAATGCCAGCAACATTAGCCTCTGCCCCTACATCCCTCTGCCTAATGTAAAATTAAATAGCTACAAATTACCTATCTATTTTTCTATCTGYCTAGGCAATTAGCCCATGCTCATTACTGGACATATGGGGATACATCCAAACATGCAGGCACTCATCGAGACGGAAGGCACAACATACAACATGGCACGAGTGGATTCTCCCAAGCCTCTGCTCCATTGTAAAATATACCATTAAACCCACRATACGTTGGACCATCAGCAGAGGTCAGAAAAAGCCTGCTTCCTCCTAGGGGAGGGGAAAAGCCTGCAAAATCTGGCAAGAAAAGTGCCCAAATAGCAAACCAAGAGCCAATGGTGGCAAACAGGCTGTGAAAGTGCTATCAGAGTGCATGTAGGATAGAGACGAGCAGCCAGGGATGTTTATTCATATGGGAAAGACAAATGCCAAACTATAAGCAAATGTGGCTCAGCGCATTCTTTGCAATTAAAGCTCATGCATACATCTCCATGAATATGAGTTGCACCCTACTGATTAGTGAGCCTGTTGCATTGTGAAGAATAAATSCACAGAATTGCAGCAATGGGATATCTGAGCATCAAGACAAATATCCTGGAAGAAAATGCAGCCCGAGGTTCTCTGGTCAGCAGCAGTGAAYAGGACCCCCCTTATGCTCCAGCACAGACATGGGCTGATTTGGGCACCGCAGCAGCAGCCCCCCACACTATCACTCCATTAAGCGAAGAATGCTGTCTCGAATGCGCTTTAATCCAGTTAAGTTCAAGCCCTCCGTTTTGCAGTTTGACGGTAATGTTATATTTTTATTCAGCGCAGGATCAGAGGTCTGATGAAACCTCATGTTGCCAACATAAAAGTGGAAGGAGCTTTAGCTAATCCCAAGGAAAATGAAGTCCACCTCTTTCTCCCCACACCCCRTCTGAAAAGAAAGAAAATGCAAACCCTACATTTGACTCTTGGAAGAGAAATTTCCCTGCTGTCCTCAGATGGTTAAAACATGCAGCTTTAGTGGGCTGCATAAGGAATAGCAATTACATACCCTTCACCTCTTGCCAGCTTGGGGTTTTTTTTTTGGTGGGGTTTTGTTCTAAATCTTTCAACTGTTTTTTTTTTTTTCCCAGTCATTCTTCTGGGGGAAACAATCTCACCCTCCATGAGAAAGGGTGGGCTGGGGGGGAAGAAACCAGGAGAAAGGAGTTCACAGGCTGCTTCCATGTCATTTAAAAAAAAAGAAAAAAAAAAAAAGAAAAAGAAAAAAGAAAGAAAGGCCAGGTCTGCAGCAGAGTTAGCCTGGCCATATTAAAGGAGCAGGTGTTATACTGAGTTAATTTATCTGGGAGGAGACCTGAGCAAATCCCAGCAGCCCCGCTGAGAAAAAAAGCTTTGTACGCTGACACAAAGCCCTCCCCACTGCAGCTTTTCTCTTGCTGTCTCCCCTTCCCTCCTCTTCAGCTTCTCCTAATTGCAGGGCTAACGTCCCCTGACAAGTGCCTCAGATGATCCAACAGCAGCCCTATCACCCACCCTCCCTGCCCCACTCCCCATCCCTGATTATTATTATTATTATTATTATTTTCACAGCACCCATCCTTGCAAAGCCCAGGCTGCTCTTGATTACTCTCTAACACAACCACGTCTGCTGAGGAACTGCAAAATACTCTTTCCACTCTGCTGAGGACACAGTTGCTTGGCCGTTATGACATTGCTGCAATGTCTGGCACAARGAACAGTGCAAACAGGGCTCCAAAGATTCCTCTTTTGAGGCTGCAAACCCAAGACCCACATCAAAGCCGGCTGCTTGTCTGATGTTTGCTTTGAATGATGGTGTCTGAGGGAGGGGGCCTATCTGCCTGCCATGCCATGAATATGTGCATTTTTGGCATAGCCTCCAGCCACGCCACAAGCTGTGTGTCAATTAAAACATGGATCTGGAGAGCAGCAAGCCCAGGCAAGTAAAGATGGGAGAGAAGGTYGTTATTTATAAAGCTACTAAAATAAGTGGATGGTCTTCCTACGAGGTGGAAGAGGAACAATCTGACAGAGTCTTCTGTTGACAGTGAGAAGAGGTCCAGGTTCAACAAGCATTTCTCACTCCCAAATACATGCCCAGAAAACAGCACTTCCCTGGGGTCCCAGGCTTTTACACAGAAATCACCGTTTCCATTGGGCCACAGCATCCACCTTTGCTGCTGACCACTTATACAAAGCACAAAACGTGGAACGAAKGTCTCCAGCAGCTCTACTGCACTTAGGGGCTTCTCTTCTGCTGTTAGTAGGACTTTCCTCTGGGAACAGAGGCCAGCGTGGCAGCAGAAGGGAAGCCAAYGCCTTCAATAGCTGATTTTCCCAGTGGCATGAAGATGTGCTACAGCTTCTCTACAGCTCGTACCATTGCTAGCACCGTAGCACGGTGGATGCATTGGGAAGAGGGAGGGAACAGGCTCTTGTCCTTGCTACCAACAGCTGCAGAAGATGCATACAGGGTTGTTTGAATAACTTCATATCCACTCAGCCATACCAACCTCTGCATGGGTCAAACCACAGCGAGCTGTAGCCACCACCAGCCACGGGGAGGGTGTGCAGGAGGGGACAAACAGGGTGGGAATGGTGTTCCCTRTCCACCCTCAGCTGCACCCACCCCTTCATGCTACAGGGACAGGCAATTTATAACGGCAGTTTGGAGAGAGAGAAGGTGCCCATCAGACAAGTGTTACCCTGCACTGAATTATTCAGACTGAAACCTGTTTCTTTGCCAGGAGCGGAAGGTTCCCTTGCACGTCTGGGAGGGAAAGGAAGATTTCAGGGTGCCAGCAAGCAGCAAAGGGCATCTCATTCGAAAAGTGCTCGGAGGTTTCATTGCACAAAGTTAAAACAAAAGACATCGCTTTAAGATACAGTGAAAGGAAAAGCATGTTGGGGAGGAGAGGGAGGGGTTGTGGGGAGGGATGAGAGCAGCTGGAGAGGAATTCCAGGGGGACAGACCGACAGGCAGTCACAAAGTCTGTTAATTATTTAAAAAATAAACTAACACAGAAAAGGACGTCCTGGGGAGGAGGGGGAGGCAGAACCTCAGGGTACCCATCAATTAAACACAAACCAGCTCAGGGACACTGTGAATAAGGGTCCTGTGGGCATCCTTGTGGAGATGTCACCAGAAGCTGGCCCCATCCCACCACTCATGACACAGCACGGTACCTTCGTGACCCTTCGTTACCCCTGGTTTATTGTGTTTTGCAACTTGAGTTGAAATCCACAAGAGGAAACAAAGAAACACAAAGCAAGGCCTGGCAATGGTCTGTGTTTCTAATTGCATTGCAACTGCATTTTCACCTGGCACCGCCGTGGCACGCAGTGAACTGGCCAGCTTGGGAGCCTCCCTCCTTATTTTTGAAACGGTGACCACCACAAACAGTTGGGTGTTAAGCAGAAGCCAACTGCATTCAGGTTGCTGCTTCCAGATCAAGGTAAGCAAAGCTACAAGGCAGGAAACCCAGGAAATAAATCTGTCCCTTAACGATCAGCTTTCCCGACTGGAGCTTGGACTGGTATGGAGCAGCATCTCCAGATCTGCAGATCCCCATTTTTCAATAGGACCAGGTCACACACCCCACTCCTGGAGACTACACAACATGATTTTTCTTTTCTGAACTGCCACCTACACTGTTGACTTTCAGATCTTTTTTTCCAAGAGCTCCATTAACAGACAACAACCAGACCACAAAGTTTAAGTGGCAAAAGTATTTCTTCCCAGTTTTAATATTTTCTTATAACTTGAACCTTGAATTGAGATCCCAATACCTTTAATACAGCTCTGGTCCAGAAAGCCTGAAGCTTAAGGGGGGAAGAACCATCTCAGGGCCAGAAGTGGTAATCCTGCATCCCACATCCACTTCTGTTGTTTCTTGTTATGATGAGAATATATAAAGTATTCACTAGAAACCAAAAGCACTAACTTGCCTTATACACACCACCAAATAACCAAACAATAACAGCTTTAGCTTACAAATGGGTGAAGCTAGAACTCAAGTTTTCAACCTACAAGTATAAAGACCCATGGCCCGTTACAAAACCTTAACCCATGCAGGTTATCCTAATTCCTCCTACCCCACTACTCTTGATTTATACATCAACTAATGTCTTTTCTTTGCATTGAACTCCTCCTTAAAAGATACAGAAACATGCAGCTTGCAAACAAGAGGGGTGATGTGTGTTTGATAGAAACCATCCATATACATGAAACCACAATTTTTATGATAAATCGGCAAATGGGCAAACACGCAGAAACTGTATCTGCCATAATGATTTATTTAAAATAAACAAATCCAGCTGTGGTAAAATAACGAGTTGTCTGCAAATACACACACAAATTCTGGATATTTCATTATGAACATATTAAGTCTAGTCCCTCAACTCCAGCTCTTGATGATAATTAAATACACATAAATGTACTGCAGTGAATTTGCTCCTGGTAATTTGCATAGCAGAAAATTATTCTGGCAATTAGATATGGTGCAACATGCTTCGTCTTTACGTGCACCGCAGATTTCTTCTGATGCTTTTGCGTCACCCTTTAAGAAGTTAATGGAGGCCCCCTTCCTATTAATAGCATGATACAGTGGGTTCATGATGGCTTGGCCTCTTGTGTTTGGAGCTCTGCTTCATTTTCGTGTTTGGGATAACTTTTGCTAGGGCTMGTGCTGCAAACCTCTTGCTGCATTAAAAGATTCAGCTCCTTTGCTGAAGTAGAGTGTTTTCCATTTGTAACTTATTATATTGGTCATTTGTCCAGTTGTGCTAGCCTTGTCCAGCGATTAACCAGAGTGCCAGGGCACCCTTCAGTTCAGGGGAACTAATCAGTTCGTTCCCCTCCTGTCCAGTCTGTTTGTCCTGTCGCACATGGGGATGATGCACCTCTGACTGAAGAGAAAAGATGCAGACCTGCATCCATTTGGGTGAGACTCCTCATCCCAGGCTAAGCTTTATAGTCCCCAGGTTTAGAAAGTAGTCCCCGGCCATCAGCAGCAGTGAAGGGAAGGATCTGGCAGAAAAGGAGCATCAAGGAAAACAAAGCCACAGAACGGATTTGCAGGGCTGAGTTTTGTACAGCCAGAAAGCCCAGCCTTTTCTTCTCTAAAGGCATTTCTCTCTGAACATTGGTCGCAAAAGCCTGTGAGAAAGCCTCCTCTCCCTCTTGAGGCTGCTTCCTGAGCTACAGCTGGCCACGCCAGCAGCCTTCCCTGCATTTCAGCCCCAAGCCTGTGCTAAAGGCAGGAGGTGCCTCAGGTTACTTCCAGCACCTCCTGATCTCCAGAGGGTATCACTGCTCCAGTGACACAGCTCAAGTGTTTAAAGATTGGAAGCATATATGATAAATTTTGATTAATCAAATCAAGAATTTTGATAAATTTTTGAGAACTGATTTGTTGCCAATCCACATCTTMTAATAAAGGAAGAAAGCCCAGGGAAACATCAAGGACAAAACAGCAAGAAATGTGTCTGAGAGGTAAGACCATCACCATGGGAAGCTTCTCTCCCTGCCCAGATAGCTCCTGGTCCCCGATTCCTCATGGCCTTGGAGCAGTTTCTGCTGGTGCCACCGCTCTCGCCCCACTACCCTGTGCTGCTCCAGCTCCTCAGCTCTGCAGCTCCCCCCAGCTCCTGCCCAAAGCCATTTCTCTCTCCCCTGAGCAACCCCACCTTTTTGTTGTCCYTCACACTGTGATTTTAACTGAGGTTTAGTCTGCTTGCACAGACTGGTGAGAGAAAAGATGGCCCAGAAGTGAGGGTGATTGCCTGGGCAGGGGGGAGTCACATTTAATTCTCCCCTCTGCCACTGACTTCTCATCTAGCCACRGGCATGCTATCTCACCTCTTTCTGTCCACCACTGCCTTCCTCACAGCACTGTTCAGAGAAATCTGTTAAAGACTGGAAACACTTTGAACATGATGTCAGCCACCAGCCATTTCCGAAAATCTTGTCCATTATGGCTGGATGTTTATCCTTAGATGAAACCGCAACTCTACCAACATCCAGAGTCAGACTCTGTGACCTTCAGCAGATGGTGGGTTTCACCCTCCCTTCCCAAGGGTCATGGTCAACATTGCAGTCTGACCTTGCTCACATGGCCACATGCCGTCTGGCACAGCCCACCCTTCAGATGTGCTGCAGCTCTCCTACAACTAGCCCCAAACCCACCTGAAGGTCAGGCAGAGCAGGAGGGGTGGGATACGGCCACCCAACCCTCTCCAGCGCTGAGACCTGCTGGCTGCTGCTGGAGTGTGAAAAGGAAGGGGAAAAATGCAACAAAAGACAAGAATAAAAAGACTTCCAGTCCAAAGCACGATTAGGAAGAACATACCCCTTTTTCTCAGGGTTAGTCTTTTTTTCTTTTTCTCTTTTTGGCCTGTCTTAGAGCTGCCTGCAGCTCCCTTTAGTGGTTGCCTAGCAGGGGCAGCATTCATGGCAATCTGAGGTACACCATGGATGCTCCCTGGAAGCAGTCTGCTATTTCCTATCCAGAGGTCTTTTATTTCAGTCAGTGTCACTGCTCGAAGAGCAACAATAGCGCTTTTTTTCCATCGCACCCATCTTCAGATAATCTAGTGACAACCTTGCCTTACCTTCAGCTATGTTGTGCCCTAGATGAATATTGCATACAAAATAATTCAAAACAAATCAAGAAGGCTAAACTTGTTAATCCTTCCATTCTGCAAGGCCGAAGGGTTATTTTACAAAGCACAAACACTCAGACTACACAGTTCTGTTCAAGTGCCCTGTAACAGTCAAGAACAGCTGAAGCCATTAGCAATGCCCCATCTCCTCCAAAAGGCACAAACTGCAGGGAAGGAATCAATAGGAAAACTTTACAATACAGAACCCTTAGCTCAAGACACGTTTTATGGATAAAGCCTTTAAAAGGCAGGGAATAAGATGCTAGACTAAGACTTAGGAAAAAGCTGAACTCTATCCTTGCATATTTGGCCGTGCCATAGAGTCTTGGGTTCCCCCATGTGAAATGTAAGATAATGATATTTGTTTCCTTCATGAAATCATTTGGAGTCCACTGACAGAACAGGCTAAATAAGAACTACACATCTGAGTTATTTATACCATCCTATTATTTAACAGAATAGTTTTAACACTGATAGATGTGCCAGAACAGACACAGGGAAAAATGCTTCTGCAAACTTCTAACCACAAGCACCACACGTGCAGGATTTCTGACTGGAGATGAACCATCTCCTCCTGGTTAGTTTTTGAATGAGATTTGTGACATGTCCACTTGTCCAGGCAGGAGGTTCAATTTGCTGCCTCCTCCAGTCCCACGTCTCCAAAACCTGCAATTTTTACAAACAGGAAAGGGAAAATGTTCTCATACACTTGCTGGCTACGCGGGGGACGGAGAGTCAGTTCAACCTCTCAAACACATTGCGTGTATTCTTGTTAAGAGAATTTGAGTGCAGGTTTCCAAAATATTGCTTGAAAGGTAAAGCCTACTCAGATCTCTCAAATTTAGAAATTTCACCTTCACAAGTCTGTATTTCACCTGAGAAGATGCTTGTGATTTGTTTATGCCCTTCATCATCATATGAGCACCTAACACCTCAGTCACATAAAGCACTAAGAAYAGGACTTAGAAAGATATTCTGATTATAAAACTGATTTATTGTTTATTCTCACAGGCCCTAGTTTTTACTTCCACTGAAGTCAATGGGAGTTTTGCCATTGACTTCAATRGGGTGGAGCAGAGCCAGGGACTTTTGTCTGTTAATTCCTTGTGGATCATTTACAGCTTTCCAAGCACCACTGCAAAAATAAACTTCAGATTTTTAAAAAACCACATGCACACACAACAAAAAAACAACTGGAGCTAAAATGTGTATAAATACCCAAAGAGAACCACTGGCATAATATCCCTACAGTATTTCAGAATAGCTCATTATGTACTCATTAAATAAGTAAATGACAACTCCATTTTTCAGGATCAGCAGCATGTGCATTTCCCTCATGGGGGATCAAATGATCCACTATCCCAGGTACGTAATTTGCTCTTGAATATAGACCAAGCCTCGATACAATGAGTTGGGCTCAGAGCACAGAGACATGGCCAAAAGTGKCCTTGATAAGTGACACTGCTCTGGAGGTGCCAAGTGAAGACATCTGCACAGGGGAGGGGAATACCTCTTCCAGGTACCTCTCTGGTGCAGTTCAGTTGACCAACCCTAGAAGCCCAAGGTCTTGATGAGGGAGACCGAGCAGGTTACAGGGGACAACCAGCCACATTAAGTCAGATATTCAGGGAGCCAAAAAAGGGRGAAAGGGTGAAAACTCATGCACCCTCTATTTCTTTTCTATTTCTTTTTATATCCACTTTTAATGTGCCTCTCCTATTACAAATCGCAGAGTGACAAAACTCAACATTAGGRTAGAGTTTGAGCATTCTTGCACCCCGTTGTCACATATTTTCAGGCAGAACTCTTTTGAAACTAAATATTTTCCCTGCAGAAGCATGTGAAATGTCACTCTCTTGCAAACTTCAACGACCCAGCTTCTGAAAGAGTCAAAAACTACAGCCCTGGACTAAACCGGGGCAATGCTCCTGGATGAACCTCCACCATCTTGCTGAAACGATTCTCATGTCAACTGCTTGGGAAAAGCAGGGCTAAGACAAAGGGGAGCTGAAAGCCTGGGGCTTGAATTGAAACTATAAAAGGAACAAAAGTAGCAGCAACAAAACTCTACGGACTCCTTTGGCACCCAAGGAGGAAGCTTAAAATACAGCCAGCGTCTCTCTCTGCTTTTTTCCCCTCCCTATCTTCTTCTTCTTCTAAAAAAAAAAAAAAAAAAAAAAAAAAAAAAAGACAGCTCTCAGAAACAATCTCTTTCTGTGTAAGCTGTTGCCAGAGTCTGAGAGAATGAGCCAGCGTTTCTGTGCCAGCCCATTCACATGGCCAGGTGAAAAGAAACTCATTCCTTTACAGCCTGTGCTGCCCCACACATCTGCTGAGAAAGTGGGATGGGAAACACCAAAAAGGGGAGAAGAGAACAGCCGAGGCCTTCAGGTTAGAAGGGCAGCCTGTTCCCACCAGGGAGCCCCTCTTTCACTTGCAGACAACTGCTGCATTTGACATTTCAATGGGAACTGAGGCAGAGCAGGAGGGAGGGCGATGGAGGAGGGGGAGGTGGGAGAGCACACATAAAGGGACCAGAGTGAGAAAAGAGAGGAGACAAAAATTCTGCATCGCTTTCATTTCTGCTTTCRCATTTTTTTCCCCCATAATATGACAGTCAGGAGAAAGAGAAGAGTTTCTTTTAAAATTAGACAGACGGGCAGAGGGTTGGCGCTGTTAAAACTTCTTTGGGATGAATCAATTTTATGGGTCTTACAGAGCAAAATTCTTTATTTTTTGTCATCCCCTTTTTTTGTTTGTGTTTTCAATGAAAAGGAAAAAGGATTTACATAAAATAAACAAAAAGAATGAATAGCAGCAAACCCTGCCATGGGCATCAACAGTGGATGCTTTTAGAAAAGTTACACAAATATTGTTTCAGTGYTCAGCATTGTCTGAGGGTTCGACACAGACACACTCATCCTGGGGAGTAATTCTGGAGTCCCGATCACTTCATACAAGCTCCTCAATGAGAGCTGCATGCTTTTTTAAATCTGCTTTATAGAAACTTTCATCCAAACACATCAGAGTATTTTGTGAAGGCTTCAAAGCAGCCCTGTGCCATAAAAGGGTATTATCTCCATTTTACAGAACAGGAAACTGAGGCCCAGAGGGAATCACGCAGACAGCATCCAGCAATGAATCACTGGCAAAGCCTGGAATAAAACTGGTTCCCTGGAGCACCACGCTCATCTGCAGTGAATGCAGAAATGGCCTTGGCTAAGTGAGAGTCTTTCCGCTGRGTTTTATGTCAAGCCCAAATATGCAAACCAAAAATAATCCAAACAAGGCTCAAAACAAAATGGTGCATTCATATCTACAACCAATATATGCGGATTCATGGTCACAACAGTACATGTGTTGGGAAGCATGGAGGAACATTTCAGCATTTGGTGAGAAGATAAGCGAATGGCTTAGGTGGGAAGATGACAGAGAGCCCAGGAACAGCTTCCTYGAAGGCAGCGCAGGAAGGTTAGGGGTCTCCTCGGAAGAGCGAGGTGCAACTTGGGTTCAGCTTCCACAAATCAAAATGGGAAATGAGATATTAGACCCATGGTCACTTTAGGTTTCGTTCTTYCTCAGTAAGGATTCCCATGAATTCTCCTCACAGTCAGTAAGGGAGGCAACCAACCAAAAAGCCTGCAAGATTAACACCACACTCAACATTCAACATATGCCATCCAACAGTCAGGGGTGCCTTGCTATTTGCTTGGGACTAGGGTCACACACAGGAGAGAATCCCCAAAAAGCCACAAAGCCCTGAACGGCTGAGCTATAATTCAGGACTGAGGATTAAGAGGTTAAAATGCTTTGTGTTCAACTGGACTCAGTCTAGAAAGAGTTGAGCATCACTTACCCTTTTTGTGTGATGATAATTGCCAATCTTTGATCCTTCTTGACTGCTGTGTCTCAATATTACTTCCTTTCTCTCTCTGCTCCTCATTGCATACACACACACAAACCAGTGGGCTCCTGGTTAATAGGCCAGTTTGCACTGGGACAGATTTAGGGGTGATCAAACGAAGCCACAGGTGCTTCTCAGTAACACTGGTCAGCGTGGCAYGCATCACATCTCATGATGAGCAAGTGCAACCTTCTGCACCCTCCTCCTACCAACCCAGCCACATGGCYCTACCCAGGSCTCTCCAGGCTTTCCAACCTCCRCAATGTCCATTTTCACCCTGTTACRCATAACGGGCATCYGCAAGCAGATGGGTCTGAAAATCCATAGGGTCCATCAGAAGGCATGGAGAGAATTTGCTAAATGATTTTGGATCACTTTGGGGGGGTTTGTTGTTTTGTTTCAAGTCAGAAGACCATCTACAAAMAAACATTTCTGCCCTAGCAAAAAAATAAATGAAATCTCTATCGATGTTTCTTCATCTTTGCAGGTTAAAGCATGAACCCTGTTTTAAAGTGATCCAGAAGCTTGTGTGCAATATGTTTTTTATGTATTTGTCACACGCTCAGCAGGTCCAGCACCGTGGCGTAGCAGGTATTAGAGCCCCATGCAATCCTAAAACTTCTCTACCATACTTGGAGGAAATGGCAAACAATTTGCACTCCATCTTTTCCTTCCCCCACACCCCCARTGAGAGCAAAAGGGAGATTAGCTCTGCTAGAAAGGAGCCTAGTGCATTCTCCAAAACTGCAGGGAAATCTTCAGCCCATCTTCTGAAAACTCCCATTTTTACCCTGGAAGAACATTTAAGAGCAAGATCTTATAGCATTTTCCCAGCACCAAAACTCCAGACTCACCACCAAAGCCCAGCACATGCGAACATCCTAAGGGGTACATCTGGATGAGGTGCTCCAGGCTGCACCCTGTGCTGTGCCRCTAACTCACCCAGAGCCAGGGGGATGCTGGATTTTTAGCAAGGAGCTGTCGGCACCTCTGAACTGCGTGGCTTTGTTTTACACCTGCAAAACAGGAATAAAAACTACCCACACAAGCTAAGCACATTGAAACCCTGTGCGGAAGATAAAGCTGCAAAGTGCTAGTAAGAGGTTAAATTCCTTCCTGGTGCCTCACAACCAGCTGTCAGGGAGAAAACAGCAACAGATAGAGAGGGGCTAATAAAGTTGCCCTGATTATCACAGTTTTGGCAACAGTAACGTAAGTTAGGGGACTTTCCTACAGCATGGTTTATCCCCTCCCCACCCTTTAATCCCCAGAAGTGACTAATTGAGTGACAACAGAGCAGAGCCACCGAGGCTCTTGCAGCCTCTGCAGCAGGTGACAAGGACAAGTCCATCCACCTCTTTCCATACGGGACTAAAGCCCCRTGCCCAGTGCTGAGAGGTTTCACTGTTTCGGCTGCCACGTTTTATAACACATACTCAGAAACCAGCTATCTATGGGGTAAYGGTGAGTAATGCACGGGCTGCTATCTGCCCTGCTGAAAGGGTGATAAGAGTCAGTCGGAGATAGTYGTGCTTCCCAAATTAGATAGCTAAACATCAGGCCCTTCGAAAAATAACACCACAAGCCCCTCCCCACCATCACCTTTCTACTCACAGATAAGTACTGAGCATTGCTAACAACCTTAACTGGCCTTCAAAAAGTCATGAYTCACACAGACAAGATCATGAGATTGGTTTAGATTTAACGTGACTTTTTACACTCAAAAGCTCATTTAAATGAACTTTGCGTTTTCTCCTCATTGCTGGACCAGAAATGGGTTTTAAAAGCAAAAACATGATCAAGAAACAAGCTGCTGCTCCTATAGCAGCTGGGCTTCAGTAAAATCTTTCAATTTGCAAGAAAGGTACCACTTTTTCCCAGCCAAGAGATGAGGCGACAACGTGTCTGTCAAAAGCGTTCCTCAGTTTAAGTGAGGTGTCTTCTCTGCCCTTGGCTCAAGCCACGTTTTTGAGCTCTAGTTCATACCTATYGCCCCAAAAATAATTGCCTCAGAGTCACAGTAGTGGTTTAGCTCAAAGCACTGCTTGATGATGGGTTTGCTGTGCTGCAGCAGTTGATCCACGTATTAACACCACCAACTGATATGGGGTTCTGGCAGAGGCAGGGCAGGTACCTAGGGAGGTGATGAGGGGAAGCAATGACACCTGGACCCATCGCTGCCATTTCTTTCAGGGCACCACAGTCAAGTTCTTAAGATGTTTGGCCCCTACTTTGAAATCCCTCCCAGTGCCCGTGGTAGGGGTTGGCCCCAGCTGCACCAGCTGGCAGGTCAGGCGGGGACCTCAGATGATTCAGGCTGGTCGGCACGGGCAAACGCATGGTGACAAGGCAATCTTGGTTATGGCCATGGTATTGTGCCCAGCACCCTCTTCCACAGCAAGGAACTCASAGATGCCTCAAATGAGCACTGAGGTGGGGCAGAAGGTTTGTTTGGGGAGAAAAAAAGAATCACCCTGCAAACATCTCTGAGAGAATGGAGAATCATTAAGAACTTGACACTGAAATGGCTCTTTGGATTTGGCATTTTGGTGCTTTGTGCTGTTTTTGTCCCTCATCAGCTTTATCTGCCCTGGGCAGATCCTCACCTCCCAAAAACAGTGGAGATGAAAGATCTGGGGATCAGTGCTAGCTGAAGACTGGGGTGACCACGAGGTTGAGATCAGCCTTCAGCCAAACCTTCCCGTGAGYGCAGAAGCGTGTGTTGCACTGCAGTTCTGGTATTTAGAAGCTCCTGGAGCAAGGACCATTTTTGTACAGCTCTTAACACCAGCTTAGCACCATTTAAGCTTCCATCCCAAAMGGAAAGCCCTGGTTTGCCAGCTTAACTCTGGGCAGAACCGTGCTATTCGGAGACCCGTGAGCTGCAAATGCTGAATCTGGAGCCTCCTCCACCTACTGCTCCCCAGTCATATTCTGAGAAATCAGGGGGAAAAAAAATAATAGAGAACAAATTTAAATAAAAATATAATGAAGTCATCTGTAAGATGTACGTGAGTAACTTACCTGCTTGCTGTTACAATTAGCAATTTTTCCAACTGAATTTAAAGCAGATGAAAGCCCTGAAGGTTAAAGTCTGCTRACTTTACCCCCCACCTACCCACCAGTTCCACAAATAAATCTTGTGGGTTTGGAAATAGCTCCTTCCCCACCTCTAACCACAGGCTTGACAGTCCCCGCCAAGCCTCTCTGTTTCATTAGTTTCTGGATTTTTCACACACGTACAAATATGCATACGTACGCGCACACACACAAAGAGCTGCCCACTTACAAACCTGACAGGTAAAATTATTCCCTCCTTCCACAGCCCTCCTAATTGCCTCCCCTGGGCACTTGCGAAGTGTAAACGTCACTGGCTAAATATTAAGTTCATGCAGTGTCACCGTTATGCCTTTCATTAAAGCAATATCTGTCTCATAGCTCAGCGTATATGTTACTTCTAATTTCACTGTTAGGACCCACATGTAGCGTGCAACTTTCCAGTCCAACTTTAAATCATTACGCCAATTTCCCTCAGTTATTTAAAGATARTTTTTTCAGGAATCACTTGAAAGATGATGGTGATATTTTTTTAAAAACAAAACTCTATTTTTTCTAAAACACATTCTGTCCCGGCATGCATAGATGTGCTTTCTCTTGACAATTTTCTCAGAAATTGTTGGAAATTCAAGACCTCATTCATTCAATATCATTAAAATTGAGTCATGATATAAGGGTTATTGGAAGGTTTACAATATTTACCATCCTAAATCTCCACTGCTGGAGGCTTGTGATCACTCCATAGGCTCTGCATTTCTCTCTTTTTTTTTTTTTTTTTTGAACAAAAATGATTTTCACAGTAAATTTTCACAAGTGCATTTTCCCATCACAGAAGGGTCTTCTCCACCAGCTGCTGTTGTTTATGTCTCCTGAAATCCAAATGAAGAAACATGCCACCTGCAAGGAACAGCAATGATTTTAATTGGACTGCAGTAACTATCAAGAGATAAATAAGTAACAAAAATAATTAGTGTCAGCAGTTCCTTGTTTGCAAATTGGGACCTGTAACACTTGCTCCTGAGTTCAGGATGCAAACCAGCTCTCCCCAAAGACCTTTTGAACCCCATCCCCAGAAGTGATGGGACCTTAAAAATTGAGTTGTCAGCAGAGAAACAGAAGAAACTGCGTAAGAACYGGACTTAACCAGAGAAAACTTCAAAATGGAAAAAATAAATAAGTCTGACTGCTGCTAGCTGTGGGTTACTCAGAAAACAGCAGTACCAAAGTAAGATTTATTGTGTTAATGTACAGAAAATTTCTGTAGCCTGATAATTTGCAACAAAGTGAATTAACAAACAGAATTAACTAAATGGCTGATTTATAACAAAATCAACTATCTTCAAATTATTTGGATTAATGATAAGTAGCGAGCAACATGGTAGTTGTTTTCTACTTTTTAAAGGTGCAGGCAGTAGAAACAAAGGATGCAAACCCAGAAGCTTAAACCTGGGCTCCTGAGTATGTATTTGGAYGTCTAACATCCTTGTTCTAATTTTCAAAATATTCTTAACAGCTCAGCAGCTTTGAAAACCAGACCATACTGTTTGTACYCAACCAAGGATTTTTGGAGCTTGAGATTTGAAAGGGTATGACTAGAAATGTTGGAAATGAACCACTAAAATATCATAAAGCACCCACTGACTTCCCAATTGATTTCTTTCAACAGTTGAATCTGTTGGTTGCAGAYTGAACAGGGAGTCAATAATTCCCATTTCTATTTCCAACTCCATCAGTAAGAATATTTGGGAGCATTTCTTCCAAGAAAGATCATCTTCGAATCCTTCTGTATGGGATATCAATTTGTCAATGTTGGTTTATGACACTGAAGTCTTTGCATTAATAAGATAAAGGCAGGAGCCCCAGCAGCTCAGCGCACAGGCTGGGC
Organism: Oceanodroma leucorhoa; assembly: GCA_030449065.1. Lineage (NCBI taxonomy): Eukaryota > Metazoa > Chordata > Aves > Procellariiformes > Oceanodroma > Oceanodroma leucorhoa. The sequence goes on from JASVER010000034.1 coordinate 403,810, forward strand.
GTCAGGACAGTCATTTTCCAGCACCCACCACCACTGAGCCTGGCAGATCCATACAGCCCCCCTGTGCTCCAGCTGCCACAGGCCAGACTGCAACAACCTCTTTCAGACTGTAAACCGGCACTTTGGTGACTGCAACAGATCATTTCGGATACAAGCAAGTCTAATAAGACCGGCTGCTACRTAGGTAGCTATAAATTTATATTCCTCCTTTGCATAAAATGCATGACCCTTATCCAAGAACATAGAAGCACTTTTGCTCCCCCCGACAAATACCTAAACCTAGTCAAAGGTGCAGGTATGCATACATTTATTCCACCTGTGGGATATATCTGCAGATTAAATACCATTTTTTCTGGGTCTGACAGAAAAGGGAGCTGGAGAAAAATGTGTCAAAGGGGAAAAAAAAAAAAAAAAAAAACCCACCAAAAAACAGTCAGGCAATGGCTGGTAACTAAAAGCTGATTCCCACCGCAGGTGTCTTATTTCCCCCGAGGGCCACCTCTTGCTGTTTGTGTGTCCCCCCCCCACCCCAGATGCTACAACTCAAGAGGCAGCGGGATGGGTTAATGCACTGACTGGAGYAAGTCATGCTGTCCTTCCTTCCCCCCTCCTCTTCCTCCTGCTAGCAGAGGCAGGCCAGCCACAAAGCCACTTTCATCCAACACACCCTACTCCTTTCTCCATCCCCAACTGTATAATGATGCTTAAAATACCCCCAGAAGGTGCTTTTCACGGGACATAATTATAGACACTTGCAGAACGCTGCAATTAGTAGCAAACCCACCAGCAARGATAATCAATTAAGGAGACACCCAACATGGGAGAACAAGAAGGGGAGGCAGAAGTGAGAACAGGATTTTCAGCCTCAGGTGTTCAGGCACTTCAGGGTAAAAAAAGCCCTCCTTGCTCTAAGTTTCTGGAGGGTTGGAGAAAGYACGATTCCTACAGAGACAAAGGGAGAGACACAGCTAGATCCAACATGTCCGTACTTGTTCCTTTCTCGTTAGCACCAGGGGAGCAGAAACCTTTTTGCAAGTCGGTCCCCATCCCCCAGCACAGATTTTTCCTTCCCTTACACTGCAGTCACACGTTGGCCACACTACCATGCCATGCCCAGGCCCACCAAACCAGGATGAACTGCTAATGCACCTCCATGGAGAGGCTTTTTGTAAAAATTACTCTGGAGCATGTCCTTCCCTTCCCTTTTCTAAAGGAAGAGACAGAGCCGTGCACCAATTTGCAAAAACAGAGGCCCCCCCAAAAAAAAAAACCAGCTAACTGCTGTTGGTTAGTAATGTGGAAACAGGAGCCTGGCCAGCTCTTACAAAATGCACTTTTGACACTGATCTCCCAAACAGGAACAGACTTGTTCTGGCTGTACGTACGTGTACACACACCCACACGCACAGATGCGAGAAGAAAACTCAGATCTTCTGGGCTCCAGCCACCAGCACTAACCCAGCCTCCATCACCGTAACCCACCGCTGCGGCCGCTGGCGGTTCAGCTCTGGCCGGTGCTCGGAGACCAGGAGACCAAACTGCTGGTCCTGCCACCGACCCTGAAGGGGATCTACCCCCATGGGTTGCAAATGCTGGTGGGACCTGGAAAAGTAGGGAGGAAGAGATGAGAGTCTACATCCATCAAATGAGGCAGCTAAACGAATTGCCCTTTTCAAGAGCTGTGAGTGCTCCAAGTGCAAATCTTTCAGAGTTTGTGACAATAAATTTCCCCCCATCCTATTAATAAAATACAATAGCAATTCTGAGAATAATGGCCTATTATCTAAAGTCTTAAAATGACAGAGCAGTCAAAAGGAAGGTGAAATATAGGGCTAGGGCAATCGGTTTTGGGGGGTTTGCAACCTCCCTGCGTGGCACACAAAGAGAGCACGACAGATTTAGTGGTTTCTCAGACAGAAAAACCACCACCAAACAAGAGTGGCTTATTTTTTAAAATCTATCAAATGCATATTTTTAAATTGTTCTCAGTGCACATATGTCAGTTGTTTGCACAGCTTACAAAAATTGCCGTGATCTGCCATCTAAGCCTGCAGAAGAAACAGGTTGGATGTACCAAACTCCTGCCCCTCCTACACTGCAACTGTCACGAGGTTTGCAGGTTCTGCCACCTGAAAGCAATGGGACAGGTGGCAACAGGGACAGCAAGGATCACGTAGCAYGTGTTGGTCTCTGCCACTATTAGAGCAAGTGGGGAACACCATTTTTTAATATTTTGCCCCACAGAAGATGCATAGAAAAACTGAATTTAACTAAAGRCTTAAAAATGTTTTGAGACCAAAAATTGTGCCTGATATTGTTGTTGTTGGGGGTGGGCGGTTGAGCCAACCTAGAGCCAAGTCTACATTTTATTTTCAATTTTTTTGCTACTTTTTTAGGAATTTGAAATTTAAGAAGTGTTGTCAAAAAAGTTAATGCTTTTAACCTTTTCCTATTTCTTCTAATGATGTCATCATTCTCCTTTCTTCCCTTTTATCTTTCCCTCCTTTTCTCTCAGCATTATCCAAAGGTTGAATTCTCCAGAAGACTATCCTACTCAGTAATGCAACCACTAACAAAAAAAAAAAAAACAACCACCAAACCAAACCCCTGATCCCTTCCTTGCATCCAGCCACTAATGCAAAAACTGCTTATGACTTAATGATGCTCTTCCATGCTTCATTAGCTTTTATGAGTATGGAAATGAGGATTCGTTCTGAGTTCTGCAGGCCTGTCACTGGAGATGGGCACGRGGGAGCGGGGTAAGTTTCTGGCTTTCTCGGTGTCATTGGGCTTGTTGCCATTGATTTTGGGGGTGTCAGAAACATCACCCACGGAGATTTTCAGCAATAGGCTGCTGACTCTGATCCAGCCCCAATTAGCAGCTGCCTGATAACTGTTGACATTGGAGAGCTATGAAGTAAATTGGGGGCCTTGATCCAATGAACCATAAAAATAAATAATAACCATAAAACTACGTCTGCACTATAAAATCTCACACAACGATTGCCAGTAATGATTCCTGCYATTTATGTACGCTACCTGGCTGGGGAGGGCTCTGCACTTAGACACGTAACAGAATCTGCCTTAGCCATCTTTATGAGAAGGTGAAGGGTTGAGCAGGCAGTGAGCCYGCGCTGTTACCCTGCCTTGCCCCTGGTATAACCCAAATCAGGGCTGAGATGTTGTGGGTAGATCAGTCATCGTATCTCTGCCCAYGGGGTCTTTCAAAAAGGCAGGTTTCGAGCACTTTTACAAAGTTCCAGGAGTCGGATTCAGCCCCTCCTCAAGCCCTAAATGACCTRTTAAACGTGGTGGCAAGTCCAGGGAATATCTTCAAGTTTGCTTTGAGCACATCTCTGAACAAAACATGAACCCACTCAAACAGACTTTTGCTTTGATTCACCTTTCCCATCACCTTATCTTCACTATTGCTTTAATACGCATAAATATATTAAAAAAAGAATGCATCTGCCAAAATAATCTTCAAATCAGAACCTCCTGAGTTATAATTGCCTTTTCCCAGAAAGCARTGTGTGACAACTCACTTGAATCATCCTGGGCTTGTAAAAATAATCTTGATCGTTGCCAAACCCTGGCTGTGGCTGGTTCTTAATAAACCACCAGGCAGGGAACAACTTAATACTCATTTAAAAACTTCAGTAATGAAAACCATGGAAATCTGGTCTTCTCTTCTGCTAGTCCTGTGCAACTCAGTAGGACTGAGGCACCAGAAACGCTTTTAGTGGTTTATTTAGGGTCCCCGTCCTACACACCTTTGCATGTCAAACTCCCATCGCCTTTGAACTGCAGAGGAAAAGCCTGAAAGTTTTCTCAGTGCTACTCTAGCTTGTACGAAAGGGAAATTTTAATGCTTTCCTACCTCTACCAAGCTCAATACATCAGTGTTTGCAAAGAGCTGTGAGATCCCAACATAGAAGATGACAGAGTATGAAGTTACCATCCACAAACAGCCTATCGATGTTTTCTCCAGAGCAGCCAAATTAATACAATACCAAGTCCTTGCCCATGTTCTACGTAATTAATTCAACACTCAGATGACATTTCATTTAATCAAGACATACCATCTCTTCTCTTTCAGCTGAAAGAAACACTGAAGTTATAATAAAAACAGGTCGATATAGCAACTACCAGCAATTTTTCTCTGTATTTCTGCTGGTCTCTGAAAGCCAAAAAAAAAAAAGAGCTGATGCTTTCCCTTCTTGATCTGCTTGCTCCTTGTTTGAYACTCCTAGTGAGATGACAGTCAGACAGGCAGTGAACTTCTCAGAATAGGGACTACATTTTCATTACATTTGTTCACAGCAGAATTGGTTACAATTTTTTTTCCCAACTAAAAGTGTGTTTTCGTGTAAATAAAAAAATAGAATTGTCAAAGGAGATCTGACCATCTGGTCCCGCATCCTGACTCCAATCGGCATCGGCCCCAGCTGTTTCAGGGGAGGTTTGTTCYCAATCCCCTTCTGTAACAAGCCAGTTTGCATCCTGAAACAGGAGGGCTTCCCTCCCCTCCAAGCTTTTAAGAGAGAATCTGCAGCTTTCCAACTTTTTTCTTTTTTTTTTTTATACATTTGACAAAAAAATCCCAATTTTTTACATTGGGCTTTCAGAAGGGTACTGCAGTTAATAGGGAGCCAGCCAGCTTTTCTGGGCAGCAAAAGAGCTGGCTCTTGCACCCCCAAAGTATTTACAGCCTTCTGTGCCATGTTTAACAGAAAAAAGCTTCATGCTGTAAGAGATACATCTATATTCACCATATCTTAGCCAAGACTTCACGAGATAAGTTTATCTGCCTTCATATTGTATGTAAAATATCGCAGCCCCTTTCCCAGGAGGTTGCTGGAATTGCCATTCTGGTTTCTAATGAGGGAAGGAACTGGAACACTGTAAACTTGCAACTTCGTCCGCTTCATGTAAATCAAAGCACAGCTGCAAAATTTGGGAACAGAAAAAAGTGAGGGGGAAAAAAATCTCCCACCACACACATCCAAAATATAAATACTCCTGGCTAGTAAGTGTCACTTGACACTCTCACATCAAACCTGTCATCAGCTCGAGCGTTTAAAGGAAAAACACTGCTGGGGTTGGGTTCACAAATCTGTCCCTAGCACTAATTTACAAGTAACCCCTTTATATTAATTACTCCTAAGTATGCCACAATGACACATTAAATTTGCATGCAAAAGCCTAGTTAAAGTCTGAACAAGCCAAGACCTCTGAGAAAGCACTGTACGTAAGAGAAACGTATTGTTTTAAATAACTACCTACTGCTGAGCTGGGGCACAGAACATATTTGGAAGCAGTAAAATTGCTGGAGAGAAGCAAGAATATTTTGAAAACAATACGTTTGGGTCCCGCTAACATTGGAGCAAATGAACAAACGTATATTAAGGTTGGTATAAGGTGGTTTGGTTTTTTTTCAGTCAAATAAATGCAAGTATATGTTTGCCTAGTCTGCTGATCCCTGGAGGTGGGAGTTCTCTCTGCCTTGGTCATAGCTGTAGCAAACAGGTGGAAAATGCAGGTAGCAGAAACCATTCTAGTTCCCCAGAGGCTAAGCAGTTGCAGGGACTATCCACAGTTCAGTGAAGCTCTAAATCAAGTTAGCAAGCATTGGCCCTGTTGTGATTTGCGTGGACCTTCCCACAGTGCACCAGGATGTTTTTAGCTCATAACAGATACCATCAATGCTAAGCAAATTGCTTGCATAATTATGCATATTTGCACAGTGCCGTCAGTTGCAGCTGATGTCACTTGCTGATTATCTTTCTCCCAATTTTTTCATCAATGGAAGCTTGTTTTTTTTATTTGTGACTCATTGTGTAGCACTTCTTATATGCTGTGCCATGCCAGGTGTACTTTTAACACTTGCTTTATTGCCACAGACATGTTGTTTCAGATGGGGATGGGGTGGGAAAGGTGTCTGGCTGAATTCAACCCTTCCCACCTTATGGAATGTTGTTATTAATTATGATTTATGTTTCATATTAATCGCATGCTATTATTGTAAAGCAATCCATCATCCACATACTGGTTACAAAAGGATCAAATCTTATCATGCCCTGATGAATCAGAGTTCAGTATATTTTAGGTTTCCCATAATCAGCTGGCAAGGGCTTACTTTCAAGCAAGATGCTGTTTATTTTTAGATTAATAATGAACAAACATCAGGAGTCCATAGGAGAAATAAAGGGAGAACCACTTCTCTGGGAAATGGAGCGATCCTGGATGTTTGTCCTTTAGCACTGTCACTGAAAGCAACAGCGCAAAGACACCACCTAATCGCTTATTGTATCACAGCGTCCATCCAAAATAATGTCATAACATTCAAGTTTGGCCTCAACATACCATCCACCTTCGGGCATGTTATCACAAAGAAGCTTCCCCAGGGCATGAAATCACAGGTTCATATATAGGAGCTAAACAAGGGGGTGGGGAGGACCTGTGGTATGTATTTCATGAGATGATCTCCAAGACGGGCTGCAGGAGATGGCGCCCTGATCAGATCTGCCATTAGGTAGAGCTTTACTCAAGCCACAGCAATTTGGAAAGAAGGTGAGGGATGAAGGAGCCTGGCTCTGGCCCATCACAAGCTGCATGGCTTGCTGGTTCCYATCCCACTTTGTTAGCCTTACGAAACAAAATATGGTGTGAAAAGCCAAAGTGTGACAAYGAGGGGATACTCAGGAGCTGCATACTTGGCTTCAAAAGCAAGCGGTCGCTGAAAGCCAGGCTGTACCTGCAGTTGATGGACAATAGACTTGATTCTCCAGGGACTGAAGAGGGTATGAAGCCTTTGACCTGCAGGTCACTGGTTCAAAACCCAGACAGATTTTGTGAATGATCAAAAGTGGTTCCTGCCTGATTGTTGTTTGCTTCTTTAAATGAAATAAATAGGAAAGTCTCACTCCAACTCTTAGCTGCCCACAGCCTGACAGCCGCCTTTCAGCAGCAGCCCTACACCTTTGAGAAGAACAAAACCTGCAGTCCAAGCAAGAGACATGCTGGGGTYACCACACCCCAGCTCATTGCAACCATCAGCAGCCACAGCCATGAAATACTTCCCTGGAACAAGCTTAATAGCTATAGTACAAGTCCGAAATCCATCATTACAATCCTAAGGGGAATAAATCCAGAGAAAGACCCCATCTAGTCAAGGTGGAACAGGACTGGGAAGATGGGAGGATGTTTGTACAGTCCCAGCACACAGCACATAAGTTCTTCATCCTGCAACATCACCAGGTTGGATCCTCCAGGACCTGTTTAGATAGGGGATGCAAGGTGCYGGCTCTGTCCTGGGAACCTGGCTCCTCCATGAATATCACAAATTTAGGGCTCTTTGCAATAACCATATACATACCTCTCACAGCTATTCTGAAACCCAAGGAAGAAAAACCCTCGCTGCTCTCCCAGTGCAACCATGACTCATACTTCAGAGAAAGGCGCGGACAATTAAGAGCATCTGTCAGTAAAGCCAGTGACAAATGACTCTCTCTCATGGCTCTGAACACACATACTTTGGTCCACAGCTTTGGCAACTCTGGAGTGTTTTGGAAATATATTACTCCACAGCAGGCTTCCCCCAGCTTGTTTACCTAGCAAGCACACTTAATGAGGAGCCTGTTAAAAACGCCATGGTTATAGAGCACTCCTGGTCTGTCGAGCAATTAGGCTGGATTATGGTGTTGATCGTTAGTTATTGGGGAGGGGGAAAGAAGGGCAGGCTTAAAAGCAAAGCCAGAGTTGATTAGGCACRTAGTAAATGGGGCATAAAGACAAAGGCACTCAGCTCCTCCCTATAACCATACCTGGGACTAAGGGACCAGGGTTCTTATGCCGGTTCACAGTGCTGCTCTTGCTCAGTRGGTAACTTCACAGTTCTGCTTCTCTGTGAACATCCAGGGCCCTGTTTCTCTGTCAGAAAAGCAGTTTTGTTACCAGAGATAACTCCTTCAGTCTGTGGCTGAAGGTGATGCTCATGCGCGATGCTGTATTGGGCATAAAGGGCAGGGTTTGGGGCTGCAGGGTGTCCTGTCTGTGGGATGGCTGTGAACCACCCCGGGCCAAACACTGCCTCTTCCTAATCCCTATTAAACCCATGGAAAACMACCCATTGCACCTCAAACTGCAGCCACTCAGGGGAGCACATGGTGCTGCTGCAAAGACATCARGAGGTGAGACTAGGGATGGAGGAGGAGAGGTGGGGACTGAAGCTGAGTCTGGGGAAGGGAGGAAAGGTATTTTCCTAACTGTTTGTCTTCTCCTGCAACTCAGCAGCAACCTGCAGTGATTCTTCATGATGCTTATTACGGTGGCTTTCTAGGTAAAAMATACATGGACTGCCCCAAACCATCCATTTTGATGCCTCACAGTAGAAACACCCCACACATGACCCTCTCCAAGAGCCCTCACGACGTGCCTGCTTTGGCCTATTCCCTTCTTAGCAGCATCACAACAGTGGCACTGAACTTTCAGACCACTGCATAAATGTTGCAGCACCCCARCACAGGGGGATGTGTTGTCTGACCAACAGTCAAAACCACAGGAGTAATAGTCTGTACATCTGAACCTAGTCTATAGGAGCATACGTTGTTCAAGTGAAGCTCTACGAGCTCTCCTTGAATAATAGTTCAGATTGAATTCCTTGAGAAATTTATCCACCATTTTTTACCATCCTTGATGTTGCCTTCCAGACCTCCTTCATTCCAGAGATTTAGCGTGGGATTAGCCAAACTCTGGGGTGTAAGCATACAGACATGGTCTCTACAGTCTCAGCCAAGAGGTCTCATCCCCTTTCCACCACCCATTCCAGTGCCCTGCCATCCAAACAAACCTGCTACTACTCACTTCTTTCCAGCCCACAGAGGTGCAGTGCAGGAAAGTCCCTGGTAACAAAAATAAACAAAATCTTTTTCCCCAGAACCTTCCAGGAGGAAGCGCTGCAGAGCACAGCAAACTTTTGGCACACCCAGGTCTTTCACAAGTGGCCAGTCCGGCAAGGACATTTGGCTGATGAGCAAGCTCAAGCTCACCTCTGGCCAACCCTTACACAGATGGAAACCACTGACTCAAACCCAGGTTCCCTGATTGCTCTCCCCACCCATCCAAGGAACCCAGCCACTTTGTCATCCCCCTGGAGTCCTCTAGTACTCATTTCAAGCTTCCCACCCTGTTTTCCAAACCAAGCTGGGCTCCTCCTGGCTCCTTCCAACAAAAAAAAAGAAATTCTTCAGCAAAAGTCCCAATATCTTAGCACCTGAAGCCAAATCTCACTTAGTGAGTGTGCATGCCTCAGAAGAGGACCCTCAGCCTTGGTGGATCTGATGGGAGATCTTTGCTGTCAAACCACAAGAGAAGCTGCAGTGTTCCTCAGGTCAATGCAGAGTGCCATTCTCTCATACCACCTTTTCCTAGGACGAGGGGCGAAGAAAAAAAAAAAAAAAAAAAAAATCAAGAGCAAAAGCACAGACAGGTCTTTTGTCTCTGAGCTGCCTGTCATTGTGCAGCCAGATGTGAGCAGAGTTTAAAGGAAAGGATTTATATGACTGCCTTGCCAGACCAGGCTCAGATGCTTTTTCCAAGCTTAGGTAAGACAAAAGAAAAAGATCAGTTTCCCTGTCTGCTTTAACTCATGGAAAGAAAAAGAGGTTGACTTTAATTTTGCCTATAAACAAGCTGCACTCCCTGGGTAAGGACTCAGAAACTTAACATAGGGTTCCCCAGAACAAAGGGAAGCCTGACAGCAAGTCAGGTAAAACAGAGCTGACCCCACTGTTTCCTTTGGAGTCTTGCTTGCAAAATAACCACAATTCACTGCACATTGTCAGCTTGGAGGGGTCACTTTCCTCCTAGATACAGCCACGCAATCGCCTCACACCCTGCCCATACGCAAGTGTCAGTAGAGAAATCTGAATTGAAATGTAATGAATCCCACTAATTCATTACTTGAAAGACTTATGTTTTTCCGTTTTGTTTCATCTTGATTTTTTTTTTTTTCCTTCCAAGCCAAGAGCACCAGATGGCCAATACTACTCTCATTGCTAGGTACTAAACAGCCACTTCCATATGATATTTGCCATGAAGAATTAATACAATTAGATCAGGATGTAAAGACATCATATTATTCATGGCAATAAGCCCAGATTTACTTTTGATTCCTCCTGCAACTGCCTGCAGCCCGGGTGAGGTCAGAATCCAGGTCCCTTTTTGCTGCAGTGAGCCGAGCTGCTCCGTGTCTCTTTGCACAGCACTTTTGCAGCTGCAACTCATGTTTCCCTTCCATAAGAAATATAGTCAAATTCAGCTTCAAAAGGAAACCTTGCTAAGAGATCTCCAAGCACATGCTTAACAAAAGGATGATGCCCTTGTAATATCTCTCACCTTTATTTTTCAAGTTTTATTTTCACTTCTTTCTCAGTCACTACAGAGGATGCAAGCAATATGAACGGAGAATGTGTGAAAAGGGCTGGACAGTCTTCAGCTGGCCAAGTCCTCAGAGCCAGGAGCTCACAAGAGCACAGATGGGAGGACTGTTGCCATGCACTTACACACCCCATCACAGTGCTCCTCCCTGACTGCTCACCCAGAAGTCAATAAGTGTCAGCTATTTGTCGCTGGGTTTTTTTTTGTTTTTTTTTGTTTTTTTAATCATTATTGGTTGTTCCTTTTATTTTTCAAATCTAAGTAACTGAAATAAACAATTTTTCCTGCAGCAGAGGTTAGCCTTGTGGCAGGACCCAGGTTTGTCGGGGAAGGATAGTTTCTCTCTGTTCCCCTCTCAGGGCAGGTTCCCAATTCTTACCCTCACTAACTTTGATTTATTTGAAGGGTCCTCTTTCTCAAAGTTTAAGGCTGTGAGCAAAGGTGGGATTGCTCAGTGATATATGGAAGATCAAGTCTTGATTCTTCACGCTGATAAAAATACGCACGAGGCATGACTTTGGCCAAGTTGCTTGCTCTTTTTTTTTTTTTGTGCCATGGATTCCCCATCCCTACCAAAAGTTCAAGCCAAAAATCAAAACTATTCTCTGTGCAGTGAGCAGGGAGGCAAAGGCGGAGGCAGGGAGCTCCCAGAGTGCAGGACAGGATGAAAGCCAACCTGGGACCTGCTCCTGGGCAGCTGAGGGGCCAGGACGATTGGCGAGTCCCATGCAGGGCTGCCGTGCCATCCCCAGAGGTAATTTCGGAGTCGGGCTCTGCTGTCTCACACTGCGGCCAACATCCCGGCAGGCCTGCCCTGGAGGCAAACTCTCTCCTGCAAACCACGCGATGGCTCTGCTCTGCTTCCTCTGGCTACTTGCAATTCAAGACATCTGTGTTTACTCTGTGACCCATAATGGAGGGTTGTTTTCCCTGGAAGGGCTCCATCACTGCCTCTCTCCTGGTGCCTACCATGTGTCCATTTAATTTTTTTTTTTTATATATATATATATTTTTTTTTTTCAAGGAAGGTCTGCATGCTGCTATTTTCAGCACCCTCCCCATGTGCTAGAGGCAATTCATGCTTTGGGACACATGGCAAGGACTGCAGAAATATTTCCTGTTGTTCCAGGGAGAGGCTTCTCTAGCAAAGAAAACATAATAGCGCTTCAAAGACCCCATTCCCCACAGCGCACAAGGCAGATACAGTACTCGAAAATTTTGCTTTTGACAACATGGAAAGTGAAAACCCTACTGACAGTCAGAAAGCTTAACAACTCAATCATCTAATCTACTGCAATACAAAATATACTCCTTACTACTGCACTTTATGTTGTTACACAAAGGGAATATGACCTTCTTGCCCAATCCCTGGATGGAGCAGTCTACCTAAAATTCACTGGACAAGGACCTAAACCCCAAACCTGTTTCTAAACAGACAGCTCAGCCACAGCCTTCATAGCTGGTCCCATCTCCTGTTGTTACACAACATAAGGCAGGCATGGTCCCTCTCAGGACTGCCAGCCCTCACTCCTGCTGCCGAATACCCTWGCATTTTTTCTCCTGCATGACAGCAGGATGACCGAGTTGTCATCTCATCACCTCCCTGTGGCAAGACACTAAGGGACACTAATTCACTGACCAGGACCAACCTCCTGAACTAATGTCCTTCACATTCACGTAAATCCTTTCTCATGCTCTCCCATTTCACTTTGTGACCCCCAGGGGAAAAAAAAGATTAGTGTAAAGTGTTCATTATTATTAATACCATTATTATATAGTAGGGGAGATCAGAAGGCACAGGTAGCAATGGGGCTGAGTGGAGCAGCCAGGTTGGGTGGATGGAAGGAGGCAGGAAGGAGAAGGGGTTTGCAGGGAGCCTGCAGAGCAGCTCAAGGAGAAAGGCAGTGCTGAATCCTAATAACCCCCTCCAGCATGGAAGTGGAAGTTTCTTCCTTTCCTACAGGACCCGATTCCTTTTTGCCCTGCGCTGAGATTTCCTCACCACCCTGAGAGCTGGGAGGTCCTTGGCTGGGGCTGGAGCCCGTTCAGGCTGCACGGGGCCAAATCCCGAACCAGCACGTGCGTGCACCCTCCCGGGGGAGCGGGGAGGGGGTCAGCCCAGGAGAGCAGGGGGTGCGGGGCAGAAGGGGCTTTGAAGGCTGACTGCCTCAGGTGCAAGCATGTGACTGCAGACATTCCTGCAAAGCAGGAGCAAGAGATTTGTTACCTGGAGAGGGCTGATGCTTGATGAGTGATGTCTTCATCCAGCTGTCCAAGAGGGGGTTATTCTGCCYGCAGGCAGCTTCTGCTTCATCACGGCCAAGAGCCCACATGCAAGAGACTTTTTAAGGTCCTTAAGACATCTGTGAAAGAGGGAGAGGACTGAGGAAAAAAAGAAAATTAGCTAGGGAAAGGGTGCCTCTCCTGTTTCCATGTCAGCTGGTGGGGGGACATGGAAGGCCTTGCAGAGCTCCCGCCTGCCCGCACACTCCTCAGCATGGGACCTGCAGAAACGTGTTCCCCCTCCTAACGAACTCATGTCGCTAATCTGGCAGCCAGCCCTTAAAGTGGGGATTGCTGAGCAGCCGCAGCTCTGGAGAACAGACAGAGTGGGACATGTGGAGTTTTCAGCATTTTCCTAATTTCCATAACTTTTTTTTCCCAGTGGAGAGGCATTCCTCTGGATAGAGAATGCCAGGCTAATGACAATAAGCCTGGTTTTCTGAGGAACCTGTCAAAGACAACTAACAAGTACCCCATGTACTGCTAGATGAACATCAGAGGGAGGATTTTGGAAGAGAATATTTGGGTATGTGGTGGTGAGAAGCAAGTGCCTRAAGGAAAGGCCACTGTGCAGGAGAGATGGGCTCCTAGGTATCATCCCACCCATACTGCTGGATGGTCCTGMGACCTCAGAGAAATGAGCACATTACTTTCTGCTCCCCTTATCTGTAAATTCAGGCTGGTTCTTTACCACTGCATTTTTAGAGTCAACACATGAGGTTTAATTTATTAGTGCCCATAAAATCCTTTGCATTCCAGGGTGGGAGTTTTCTGCAGCAGAAACCTCACTGACGCCTTCTGCTGCCAAAGCACGCCCGCCACTTCTTGGTGTTCACCAGACCACAGCAAGGCACTTCCTGGGTAGCACCAAAAGGAGATATTTTCCTAGGATGTAGTTCACTTTTCCTTCCTCTCACATGGAGTTTAGGCTTCATAAAACATACCTCAGAGAACCCCACCTCCCCACCGCTGAACCACAGCTACAAGATGTGGCACTTAGCAGATCCAGCTCTCACTGGTGAGGATGCAGCCCAAAACACGGCACCTCTGCTGCGAGTGGAAGCAAGACCACTCACCAGTGCTGAGGGGTTACTTCTCATCGCTGAGGAGGCCTGGACATTGGCGGGAATGGGATGACAGCTACTGATACTTCACAAGGGCACGCATTGCTTGGCCATCAGATGGGAACAGTCTCCATTCACTCCTTACCCAGCCTGGATTTCAGTTAGGGCATCGCACTCCTGCCTTTCCCCTGTGAAGTCAGGGTCAGACAAGGAGCYCTGGGACATCAAGAGGGGGCAGGGACACAGGCCAAAGACAAGTCAAGGTAAGAGACATGCAAACAGGCATTCCCTGCCTGCTCTGTTCAGTTGGAGCTGTTCAGGGATACATTCAGGTTTGGTTAATCCCCTTTTAGAAATACATTTCAGGCAATATTTCTGAAGGTCCTCGAGGCAAGATAGCTTCAGCTATAAACCTCTTGGCTAACGAGCAAAACCCAACCACCCTCAATTTACCTCCCCATCTGAGGGCATGTCAGTATTACACCGGCTTCTGGAGTACCAGGTWTATGGCTCAGCAACACAGAGGACAGGAAAATGGATGATCTTGCATCTTGTCTGAAAGTCTACTTTAGGAAGAAGATTGAAGATAGTGTTATAGGAAAGGGTAATTCCTTGTGTTTGCACTCAGACTTGCAACACCACAGAYGCTGGGAGTTTGCTCTCCAACTCATCCCACCAGCCATTGCCTCCACGTGGGGAGATGCAGGGGACTAGGGCAGGGTAAAAACTGGATGAGCATCAGATGAAGAATGGGAGGAACCAGGGAGAACCTTGTGCTCTGCACCTGGATGCCAGTTACAGGTCTTCGACCCCTGAACACTCCTGTGTCTTTTCCAGCAAATACATTTCCACTTGATGCAGTCCCCACTCAAAGCTGTGTCCGGAGGCTCAAGAAACCCAGAGGACCCCAGGACCTCCAAACTCACCCCCCGACCAGACTCACCACAGGCCATTGCAGAGGGGTTAAAAGGCTTCGCATATGGCTCTCATTGCTCTTCCTTTTATCCTGGTCATGCCCAGCAGGCAAAGGAGAGCTGGAGGAGGTAGRGAGAAGGAAGGGGGGTGGGAGAGGGTTAAACTTGAGGGAGGCAGGGAAATAGCCCGGCCATGGCTTTTTAGCACAGCCAGCAAGAAGGCTGCCTGCCTGCCTCGGGGGACTATTAAGGGACTATGGTGACTTTCATCTCCAGGTCACCAGTTCAAATCTGGTCCAAGTCAGGGACAACAAAGGTATTATGTGAAATTAATTGCTGGTCTCAAGTCCAATTCCTAGTACATGTGTGTCCATTTCAGTAAAACTTGCACCAGCTAAAGGCCACTTGAGCACAGGGGCAGAGAAGYGAAGGGTGATGAAGCTCCTGCCTCATCCCCAGATGGAAACCCGCCTTCGGCAAAGGTCAGCGTGATCAAACAGCGCTTSTTGTCCTGCTCTCTCCGTTTCCAGAGGTATTGTTCTCGCACCGCATATGCTTTTGTAGAGAAATAATTTCAAGATGTCTCAGCTTCACATACCCTGAGTCAATAATTCAGAGTAATGAGTAATCCCTAACGTGATGCTGGAATCTTTCTTTCCCAAAGAAAAATGTCTGAGATAACAGGATGGAGTTAGACAGGGAGATTTATARGGCAGGGACAGTCTTTTTGTTCTGATTTTGTACAGCCATCAGCACAGCAGCTCCTCACCCACGAGTGCAGGAATAAGTACAGGCTGGAGAACCATAACAGGGCAGCAMCACTTCTGGCTCCCGGAGAGAATCAGTGCTCTCATTTCTCTTCTAAAGAAAGCAAATGAAAATGTTTGAAGGAAATCCAATCACCAAGGTGTTTAAAAAATAAAACTAAATATCAAAATACTTTTAAACTCACATTCATGGAAAACTGATTCAGCTGCTTTAACAGAGCAGGGAACTACCGGACACAAAGAAGAGGGTCCACAGTAAATTGTCCATGTTAGCAAACCAACAGTTCACACCAGTTGGGCTCCGGGTGGTACCTCCATACCACTGTGTGGGACTAGGGGACAACACACCATGAACCTGCCTTAGTTGTTCCYGGGGTGTCTTTGGGGCTGCTAGAAGACAGCAGTATTGGATACAAAAGGGCATTTTGTAGTCTTCCTGAACAGTGTGCTCCCAGACAAGGGCTGAGCAATGACTTCAAGAGCTCCCAGCATTTATTTTCCACCCTTAAACTGGGCAACACACAGCTTTGCCCAACTCCCACACTGGAGCAGGCAGTTGAGGACAGCTCTCCAGTCACTAGGACAGACCACCACCTCCCAACCGATGCTCACCCATGTTGCACACCAGGTCCCCCAAGCTAAGCAGAAGCATTTACCTTCTTTAATTTCTCAGTCGAAAATGACAGCAGATGGTCTCAGCTGGGAAATGTTGCTTGCCCCTGGAGTTACAGCTGCATCTCTCCCGACTGCTTTGCCTCTCCCAATTAGAAGCAAATCTGCATCCTGTTAGGCAGCAGTTCATTCTGCCCCTACAGCCCACCCCATGCTGGCTCCCATTTAAAAATAAAAGATTGCATTTTCTGAGCTGCTTATTGCTGCTTGTGCTGACAATAATTCTGTGGAAATTGGTCGTTGCCACCACTGATGACCATTAGCATGCTGACCTGCTTTGACTTCGCCATCAGCTTTGAATATCAAATCAGTGATTAACGACTTCCAGTAATGACCCTGCCAGGAGCATCCCTGTGTTTCTCCAACAAGGTACCCTCTGAACTGGATCATTACAGGACCTTATCATTTGTCAGCAATTTAAAAGCTGATAAGTCAGCAGTGTGTGCTCAGGGATGAGACTGTGCTGGTTTCCTTGATGTCTCCGTTGTACTTTTCCTTTTTCACTGTCAGAGGCAGAAAAAATTCATATGGTTATGGCCAGTCTCGTTTGGTTAACAGCATCTGAGAGAGTGGTATGAGGAGAATCACTCCTTACTTGCCCTGTTCTGATCCTCTTTCCCAAAGCATTTAATATTGACCATCTAAGGCTATGATTCAAAAAAATGCATCAAATCCAGCATTTGTTGCCCCAGTTACAGCTCAAAGGTATGAAAAAGATGATGTAGAGTACCATTCCAATAAAGCTCCAAAAATATTGGTGGATTAATTCTGATAGATTAGGTGTCTGTTGCACCAAATATCATCTGACTTCCTCAGCGTACAAGTGTAAAACCAGTGCAAGTTCTGTACGTGCCAACAGGTGATCCAGATCAGATGTATCACTGACTGGCCCAATGCACAAAGCCAGTACTAATAATTATGAAGCTACAGCCTCAAAGGGAGGGTGCTGGGCAAACTAGACCTTTGGTCTTCCCAGGTACCTTAGCTGCTCATAGAAGAATAAAGCTTTAACAATGCAACAAAGCCTGGGCCAGAAAACCAAATCAGAGGCAACACATCCACCATTGCAAAAACATCCAGTCATCCCTTTGATACTTTTACAAGGGCTTTCTAAAGAGCTCCCTGGAGCTGCATTAAGACCAAGCACTGCAAAGAGCAGGTGAGACATGCTTGGAAGCTGCCTTCACATCTGCAAGTGTTTTATGGTCCTAGAGAAAAAAAGAGAGAGGAAGAGGGGATCCTCTAATGAGGTTATTACCAGTGCCTGGCACTGCAGCAAGGCTGTACAGTGCCTGCTGCACTCCTTCCTCCTACAGGAAAGGAAAACCCTTTGTGTGAAGGATTTAAAGGGCTCTGACTGAGAAACCRAAGGTACCAGCTCTCAATAGAGAGTCAGGGTCATGGATCCGTTTGGCAAGCAAAGGAAAAATTCCTAGTATTTTCAGCAAAACAAAATAAACAGCAAAGAGTCTCCACCACCAGATGTGCTTGTGTGGTTACAATCTTGATTTATCTGGCAGAATGGGGCTAATTTAGACTTGCTGGGTTGCATTTGGTGCACAACCTCTCCRTGCCTCAGTTTCCTTCTTATTTGCAAAGAGTTAACTCTGACAAACTCAAAGACAACCAGAAGTTCCTGTTTCCAGACCTCTATTCCAACTGTGAGTAACAGCGGTAATAACCAGGTCCCAAGAGGAAGGAAACTATCTTATTTTAAGGCAAAACCTGTCATTCACATCAGTATTATGTGCTCAGAGACATATAGAAAAGAATCTGCTCTCCCCGACCCCATTTCTCAACGCAACACTGACACAGAGCCCGACACTTCGTACAGCAGCAAGTACAGAGCTATCCCAAGCTCAAGTAGGCATCCCCATCCTAACATATAGATGAGCCATATCTTACTGCAGGCCTCTGGAGACCCTACCTTCCAGCATACACCAGCCCCTGCAAGCCATACAGACAGCTCTGCATCTTGCAGCTGCAACCAAGCACGGAGGGATCCAGAGCCATAACCCCACCTTCCCTACAGTCTGTAGCTTCCACCCACTCCCCTCCCAGCCCGCTTGCCTGCTGGGGAAGCACCACAGCAGGAGGAGAAAGATGCAGCTCTAGTTTTTCCTTACAAGTAGTTGACCAAGTGGACACCCATCAGGAAGCCCCACCAAGGCTCCCTTCTCCTGCCTGCCCTGGGAAACTTTCTTCTAAGCACTCGCGTTTGCTCCACTGCAACCTCATTCCCCACCACACACAGCTCTTTTSTGTTTGTTTTTCTTTTCAATCCTCCCACTTGCTTCATAGCAAATTTTCAAATCATAATGACACACACACAAAAAAAAAAAAATATCAATAACCAACAACAACCAAAACCTTCCCCCTTTCAAGCAACAGCTATTTCCTTTTCCAGCCTCCCTTCAGTAAGTTCAGTGAGGAACTAGCTTCCTCCAAGGATCCAATCAGAGCTTCTTATCAATTAGGGTAATTGGCACCCAGCTGAGCCTGTCTCCCAGTTGGGACCCATTAACACTCAATTAAGACAACCCCAGGCCCTGCCCTCCTCCCCGTTACAGCTCTCCTCTCTACCAGAGCACAGGTCTGTGCACAAAACCCTCTCGAGGCCATGTGGTTGTCCATCCACCCCGTGTCTTCAAAGGCACAGATAATGATAATGAGTGTAATGAGCAGGCCATGTTCTCAGGGAGCTTTGCATATAGCCGTTCTTCTGGCATTTGAGCTATGCAATTAGCCTTGCCCCCATGTCACAGGCAGGACAACACCAGCTTTCTGAGGGAAAGGCAGAGATTTGGAAAGCATGGGGTGCCCCCAAGCAGAGCTAGCTTGCTCTTGGTGGCATCAGGTGGGGGATTAGCCCCTGGTACCTTCTGCTATGTGCTAGGTCCAATATCTCACTGTTTGTGAGARCAGCACCTCCACTTTTCATGGCCCTGGGTAGACCTAAGTTCACCTTTTCAAGGGCTTTTTTTGTTTTATCTAATCACAAGGGTCAGAAAGCAAATAATAGCAACCCGAGACACGGGAAACAAAAGAGCTCAATAATCTTTAACCTTGTGCTTTCTTTAAAGTCTTGATTCACTTTGGTTGGCTGTTTGGAGCYGGTGTTCTGGGACACTTTCACACAGTTGGGCAAGGCTGGCCCAGTTGTCCTCTATGTCCTCTCCTCCACCACTTCCACAGCAGCCTCCGCCTCAGGGTCCCCCAAGGCTGCAGCCCCTGTTCAACCACGTAGCCCTGGGGAATGGAGAAACCAGCCCTCCTCTCTCCTTGCCACAAGCCCTCTCCCCACTTGACGCTGTCAGCGTTGTGCTGAACCCCCTCCAGCTACTCCCTGAGCACACTTTAAATCCCCTGTCAAACCCACCGGAAAATGGCGGATGGTCTTTTTGCCCATAGGGTTTGATCTGCATCCACCTGCCTGCCTGTTTGGTCAGGAGCTGTGTCTTACTCGGTTGTGCAGCCCTGAGCAAACCAAAGCTGCCAGGGAGCAGCACACGTTCCTTCCTTGTTCTCCTCAGTGATTTATTTCTATGCCACACATCTCCAAACAGCACACCAACATTTCGTCTAGTTTTAATATATACATTAAAATATCCATGTCTGCATTTTCATATGTATATAAAAGCAGGGGGACAGGGAAAGGTAAATTTGTCAGATGACCTAGCAACTCAAAGCCAGCCAGAAAGTATTTCTTCTCCCATGTTTCTGAAAATAACCGGTGCACATTTGACTTCAAAGTAATAAACAGTACAGACATTTTCCAGCCATATTTATATCGCTGTAGGAGGACGCAGCAGGAGACTGGGTTAGTGAACTAGTTTTTCTCTCTGCTGCTCGCGTTCTGGATGAAACTGAAGCAGTACTTCCAGAAAAATCATCTCTTCCCAGGCGCAAATCACTTTCTTTTCCCCTTCTCTCATCTGCTGTTCCAGGACGTTCAGGGAATTCGYATCAGCATCAAGCAACAGTCCCACCATCTCACTGCTGTGGTCCAGMTCACGGGAGAGGGAGGAACTGGCGTTGCCCTGAGAGATGGGCTTCCTGGCTCTGCCTGGTGCATGGATACCATCTGTYTTAAGTGTCTGAAGTAATTTACTTCCAATTTTCAAGGTGTTTGAAGTGATGATACTAATTTATGTCCAGCATATTAGACTCCTAGGGATTCTTTTTGGGACTGACCTTCTGATTACCTTCCTATTTAAGYCTGAATGTATTCTGCTCATGTTTCGAGATCAACCATGTTATGCCTGAAGCCTGTAATGACTGTTACTACTGCTTTTATGAGCAATCTCCTCATTGACCATTTGTCCTGCAGTCCCAGATGCCAGACATCCCACCAACATGGCATCACCCTGCGACTGGTCAGTCACGGACAACCCATCCGTGTCCGTGATGCCTTGGTATTCCTGGGGATGCTGTGAAGGTGATGTGGATGTGCTTGGGGTGTCCCAGACCTCCCAAGCACAACCAACGGTGAATCATTAAGTCAGAGAGCTCATTCACAGGGAACAGACCCTCTCCAGTAAGATCCCTCTCAGGAATTTTGCACCAAACTGTAAATCAGGGAGCACTAACTCAGGCAAGGAGAAATACAGCACCGTGCACAACAGACCTGTGATCTCGGCTGGGCTTCGTGSGCTCCACTTTCTCCATCCTGTACAAATAATAACAAGAAAAGATGACTAAAGATATGGCCACAGTGGCCTGGAAATAAGAATCTCCTGAGATCTACAGCCATCCTCAACACTTAGTCTTTCAGCAGTCCCAGGAAAGTCATTTAACCATCCCACCTCTGGTTCCCCTCCTGTAGCACAGCTTATCTACCACACAAACAATCGTAGCAATTCAGGTCATCTTGCAGGTTGACTGTGAGCGATGTACCCCACTTTGCTCTCTCCTGAGGCTGCCTATGTCAACTGCAGAGCGATCAGCATGGGAGCCTGAATCCCACCGCGTGGCACATCTGAGACTTAACCTCTATTTATGGCAAAGCAGCAGCATCTTCTAAAAGTCATGTTCTAAATGTGAGCCAAATTGTCATCCAACATGGCTGTAAAAAAMCACAGGTTCTACATAAGGTTTCCTTCCATATGTATAGGGCGGGGAAGAATAATGTTACCCTTTTTGGATGGGAGGTAGAAAATTATGTGTATTCTTCTCATTAAAGACTTTTTGGTATTTTTTCAGAAATTAATAATTTCACCTATTGCTGAACTGCAGCTATATCTAGGAAGAACTTGGCCAGAGAGCCGGAAGAAAACGCATCGCACAGTTCCTCCCAAGGGAAGGAACAGGTGAAGGGGCCATCCATCACCACATCAAAGCAGAGCTCGCCCCTTTGTAGTGCCCATGAATGAGACTCATTTTGTCCTCCTAACAAGTGGGTCCTGCACCGAAGATGGCCGCATMGATTCTCCAGCCGCTACTTTTAACGGCTGCAGCAAAACCAATCAACTTGATGTCATCGACGGCTTTTGAGACATTGACTAAGGATCTCTGGAGGGCGAAGGGGACAATACAACCTGGAAAGCCSTCCTTCCTTTCAGCCTGCCCTGCACTTCCCCTCTCGCCTTGTTCTCCCTCTCCTCTTTATTAAGCCGCTTTTGTGGGGCTTTCACCCATTCTCTCCAATAGTGAAAAACTCCAAGCGAGTGAATCTCCTCCTCCTCCTTTTTTTTTTTTTTTTCTTCCCCCTTTTCTATCATCCTTTTTCAAAGTAGTGCTTGCAAGGGATGGCAGGGCTTTCAGCGCGTCGGGGTCCCTGCCATGCCGCTTTGTTGGCTGCCTCAGCATTGTGCTTCCCAAGGCAGTGCAGGTGCAGCAGGGTTTTGTCTGGGTGTTAAACGCGGGCTAATTAGCTRGAGGGAGGGGAACGGGGATGGCGGCGGCAGCATTCATTACACAGAGGCATTCAGGTTCCACAGGAACTGGGATTTGCCCGGTTAGCGCAATCCCAGCTTGTTTCTGCCCCCGCTGCAAGACGGGAGAGACTTTGGGAGGCAGGATCACACCCCGCGTGGGTTCACTCGCCTCCTCTCCGCTTGYATTTGCCATTATCGGGGGAGTCATCTCTGATGGGGAGAACAAATTGCCATCGGCTCTCCACAGCACTCCCACATCCCGGGAATGGTGAAATGACATATTGGCTTAGGAAGCTGGGGAAAGACACAAAGCCCAGTAAAAGAAACGCAGATAATCTGCACGTAAAATAYCGCAGACAGCCCTGGCATTGAGAGCTAATGAGTGAGGGTCTGCCCTGACTTCAGCAGCTTTTCTTTGCAAGCTTTCATGAAATTAAATCTATAATGCACACCATATGCAGTGTATGTGGCATTCAGTCTGGATATTTATTTTGCAAGACAAGAGTCTTTGCTTGGTTTCATTTGTCACTATAAAGGAGAAAGAAGAGGCATAAAGTAAGCAAAAACAGAAATACTTTGACCCAAACCCAGAACATCAGTGGCAGCAATTTCACCAAGTAACAGATATGAGTTTCATCCCAGGTATTAGTGTGTGCTAGCTCCAAGGTGTTTGGCACCGGTACCCTTCAGAGCAGCACTTGAACACACATCGAGTAAACCACACCGAGGGCCCRTGCCCGTGAGCCAGGGCACAAACCTCCATCAGCTGGTAGGAAGAAAATGAGAAGTTGTTGGGAGTTGAGGACTATACATCCCCTTGGGTCCTCTGACCTCACATTTCCAGAGTGAGAAYTGCTCCTTATTCACATCTCCCATTTGTAAGCCCAGCCAGGTCAGAGCACATTTCATGTTGATTTAGCAGCATTTTACRTTTACTTTGGACTCACTTTGTGCTGGTGTGAATAACTGCATAAGTATCAGGCAATCAGGAGAGCAAAGATGTGCAAGTAAAGCAAAATAAACCATAAAAAAATCTGTAAAGGAACAGTTCCAAAAAGTCAGTCAAGTATTTTTCATCTACAGAAATTACRCATCTACACTAAACCTCCGTCTAGGTAAAAGTTGCTAGATAACTCTGCCGCAGTTCAGGTCAAAATTAAAAATCCCATATTGTGTTTCCCCTGTCAAGCAAAGGACAGTTTTGCAAAGCCTGTGTTTGTGGGAGTTTTCCACAAAGGGTTTCAGGCAACATAAAATGTTCCTGGCACCATTTTCAGCTGTGTGTCCCAGAGACACTTAACTCTGTACTTAATTCAGGTTTAATAGGCTGCGATTATATTAAATAAATACCAGCTGAACTGATTATTTAATACATAGTTATAGCTGTTTAACAGCCATGCAATTGACTGTTACATCTCAATAAATGTATGTTTTTCATCGATCGCCTTGTATTTTATTTCACATCCCATAATTTTCCTACATAACTCTTGGACTTTCAAAGCATTGCTGGGGGTGGCCCCAGCCTGCCGCACTGATGCCTACAGCCGCAGCAGGAACGTGCCCAAGAGCCGTTGCCTTTCCAGGGACTCATCGCGGGTTAGGTCACCGCCACCGGCTTCCTTCCACCTCCTCCTCGCATTTGCAGGTGATGCAGAATGCTTCTTCGCATCCCTTCCAGCCTTGCCCAGCCGCTCCGTGCCGGTGAGGCAGCTGCATCTCCCCACCCCGGCGCTGGCCTCCTCGCAGGAAGTCAGAGATCATTCTGCTCTCAACAGGCCGTAAAGAGTTTAAAGCTTCAAGAGGCTCTAGAAATGTATAATTCGGATTTTATACTTTAAAATTCATCCTTCCCTGCCCATTGATGCTTTCCAATCCATATTTGCGTTTGCCTGCAGCTCCTTGGACGATGCTAAGAGGCATCTTTTTTGCGGCGCTGTCAGGCATTCGAAATGATTAGAAGATATATCAGTTGTTTCTAAAACCTGCAACTACTTGCAACCCAGCGAACTGAATAACAAGCTGTTATTAAAAGCACATTTGTTGGGATCTGACAACTGCACAACGGATACAGTTGTACAGTTTCTGCCACGGAGTTGTTTACTCTAACTAATCACTTAACTTCTCAAAAGACAGCATCAAAATAAAAATGATACATACCTGTATTTAATTACCTTCTGGTCTTACTACAAACAAAATGGGTTTTTAAGGGATACATTTTACAAAGGCTTTTATCCGAGCATCTGCAGAAACTGCGAGCAGTGCCATTTCCACGTATTGTACTGAATTTCCATGCTCTGCCAGCAATTTTAGGGTGCACAGTAAATAACGGGTTGTCTGATTCGTGTATGTCAGCGAGCCTGAAAATATAGATGGCATTTGAAAAGTGGCAGGAAAAAAAAAACAAAAAGAAAGAAAAAAACAGGGTGTTTTTCACTATTTAGTGCTGCCTACCCTTTCAGAATAAAAAAGACAAACCCCTCCACATTCCTGGCTGTCATGAGCTGCACTTTCCTATTCAGCCCACTGAAGCCGGTAGTTATAAATGCTCAAGAGCTAATAAACACTTCTCAGGATTTAGCACTGGAGAACCACATGGTAAGGAATAGACAACTCTTTGTTATCATCGTACGTAGCCCCTTCCTTAAAATGCCCTGACACGACTTCTCAGGCAATAAATCAGATTTCTTTTGCCGATGTGCTAAAGCCCATCTATGTACCAGAAAAGCTTCCCCCCCACGCACTCCCCCCCCATATTCCATATCCCTGTGATGGCTTTATTCACAAGCAGGCACATGTACATGCAAAAAGAAAATGCAGATCTTGCATTTCTGAGAAATAATGCTTTTTGTTAATACTCCTCAGAGCAAGCGGGGAACTCTCGTCCTCATCTAGCCAGCATGATCTTTATTTGCTCTATATTTTCCTGACACTGTCACAGCTCTGCACCGTTCCATCATATGGTAGAGGTATTAATTCACTATTTCCTGCATTATACAATCCCCACTTCCTTTCCAGTTTTCTCACTCTAATGATGCTATAATAAAAAACAGAGGTAATAATGAAATTGGAGAATAGTGTAATTTCTAGCTGGCAAAGGGAGTTGCTGGAATAGAGTACAGCTCTGGAAGATGCTTTGCTACTAGCATATTAGATGAGGGTTTTGAACAGCGTTTGAATGACTACTCATGAACAGCGTCGAAAATCTGCCAGGCGTCACTGGATCTCGAGAACAGCAGACCCACGACTGACCAGCTGATGGTCAAAGCCAGGTAGACCAAAGAATCAACAAGGGGGGGGGTGGGTGGGGTGGGGTGTATATTCAATATTGACAGAGAAATTCGCTCAAATCGGGCTTTTCTTGAGGTCAAGTTAAAACCACTGTGTGCTCCAAAGCAATAAGGAGTTCAAGATGCGGGGCTTGACTCTGCTCTCACGTTCCTCCTGCTGCAACCCCTCTGGCTGGTACTGCCGTATTGCCGGGCACAGGCTTTGCTTCGGGGGAGCTACTCCTGATTGCGCTGGAATAAACAGGATCTGAATCAGTACATTAAAATGAAGTTTTTAATGAGCAATTTAGAGATAACATTTCCTTTCAGCACACCCAGAGACACACCCTCCCCCATACACTTTGCCCCTCAGCTGATTTTCAACACTTCATTCATGCGCCTATGACAATTCATTATACAGGTGCCTTTTCCCAAAAGAAGTCCTCAAGATACGGTTAAAGATATGGATCTTCTGGCTGGCTTCTGCTTCCAGAACGCTTAATACAAGGGGAAATGGTATTTCAAAAGCTGGGCGCTCTTGGGAAACGCAGTAATATCCTTCAAGCCTTATTTGTGGGCTGAGCTTGTCGCTGGAGAAGTTATCCAGCCAACCTGAAATGCAACAGGTTGGTTTGAGCTCTGGACAGACGGTGCCTCAAAGTTGCACAGACAGTTACTGCAGTACTATCTGGATGTCACTGAGAACAGAGAATTTGGTGATTTAAARAAAATCTAGGCATTTCTCACCCACCACATCCATCAGCAGTCTTCGGCCATATGAAGAAGGCAGTAGCTTGGATGCTTTTCTCAACCGAGCAGAAGGAATACCCTCCTGCTCCTACTGCACAGCCACAGAAGCAAACGTTAGGAAGGGAACACCATCTCCAGAAACGGTGACATGCTACAAAGATGGCTTCTCAGTGCATAACCAACTAAATCGGGAATGGAAAAGCTTAGCAGGCACCGAYGGAGAGCAGACCATGCAGGYRGCTGTCCCCAGCCCCAAGGACACCWGTTTCAAGGTCTCTGCTCCRTKGGACCCTCAAGCTGAACCCATGAGCTCGCTCTTATCTTCCATTAGCTCCCCCAGTTGCCTAATTTTATGCCTCACCTTCCACCATGGGAGAGCATTCAGCTTCAGGACAGGCCTGGCCTCACCCTTCTCCAGAGGAACAGTGGGTTTTCAGAGGAAAATYTAACTTTTCAGCTCTGTAGAGAACAGGACAGAAGCACAAGATGGGGGAACTCTTATGGACACCAGTTGGAGCATCCCTCCCATCAGGGTGGGGTTAAGTCCCACACCACCCACAAGGAAAAGGCAGGCAGAGAGGAATGGAGGACATAGGCTCTCAGACAAGCTTTGAGAGCTCACACTGAGCAGCCAGAYCTGTATCTCATCCCAAGACACAAGATCCTCGTGTGGAAGCAAGCGGGAGAGAATAACTGCTGTSCTCAGCCACCTCCGATGGAACAGGAGCCTGCAGCCGAGCCCTTCGGTCAGGGCTCCTCGCTAGCTCCTGCAACTAGAGAGAGCTTTTGGGGCAATAAACAGCACCCAGATGGCTGCAGCACAGCCCCGAGCAGTTGGGTTTCAGTGTCTGGAGTCTTTTAAAGCTTTGCAAGTACGGACTTAACGGGGAGCCCCATTTACACAGGTGATGGTGAACTGCAGCTGGGAGGAGGGGGTGGGTGGGTGGGTGGCTGGCGTTCACAGTGTTGGATGGATCCAGAGACACCGGATTTCTCGCTGGTCAAAAGGTGGTTGGAAATTAGATGCAGCCAACTCTRATTTCCAGCACGGGTGGAACTGAGCTCCTGGGGAGCCAGAGGGTTATGTACCTGGTGTTAATGCAAAGAAAAGTGGCGTCGTGCACCCCATTCCCGCAAGAAGGGAGGAATGGATGTCCTGCACCCCATTATCCGGACCTCCTCACCTGGCTGTCAGCACTCTCCAACAGTCTGCACACCCACAGCAGCAGCTACAGGAGAGAATACTCCCTGTAACGGGAAGCAGATCCCAKATGGCATCAGGTACTCAGTACAGTGAACAGAAACGCGCATCATCCGTCTTTCCTCCAAAGGGAATTTCGCGCCACCGCTTCTGTTTTTTGATCCAATAGCTGTCACCTGAAACTGCCAGCGTTTCCAAGCATGACCGCGAAGGGAAAGGCAGTTGCTTGATGCAGCACTATTCAAAATCTGCCCAAATGCATGATGGATACAGTGCCTGAGTGTTTTGACCTTCAAACCCCCCCTCAGCTCTTCCACAGTCTGTCATCAGATAYGATGGCGGTTTCATTTATTCAGGGTATGTGGGCAGAGATAGGTGTCTGTTGACCGATATCATCAGGTTGCATAATTTGCTTTTAATTTATATCTGTCCTCCCAAAGAGCATCTAGTGGGGGAATAAAATAGATCTGAAGACAAAACAATGGCTTCAGGGCAGGAGGGATGTACAGAACATATAGTCCTCTCCTCACAGGAGAACAGACATTAGCAGCTCCTGTGAGCTTCAAACTATCAGTGAAGCTAGAAAAGGATGCAGCTAGCCTATGTGGTTAGAGCCCAACTAGAACTGGTTTTGGAGCAGATATTAGGAAACAGAGATATCTGGGATTGTACTAAACCGCAAGCCTGGGCTAGAGGGATGCTCAGGGATGCCAAGAGTCAAGAAACTAGAGACAGGGCAGGTGTACCCAAGCAAGAGMGAGGTCAGAGAAAGGGTCAGTCACACCAGACCATCCTACAAACTCCCAGGCTTTTTTTGGGGGGGCCCTGTATAGTGAAGGCCAGCCTAGCATGGTAGGGTGGGCTGGCTGGGAGCAGGGACAAGGACAGCCACGTCAGGAAGCAGAAACTGGCTGTTAGGACAAAAGACCCAGGAGAACAGCTACAGCAAATGGCACCTTGCAAAGGCAAGAGCAACTGGTGGGATTGCCCAACATCCCTGCCAGCAACAKGGACTGGCTAGTCCCAGGCCTGACAAGATTGGTCGGAAACTAGTTCGCCGGACAATCTTTTTAAGACTTGGATTAATAAGACAATCTCTTCTCTTCACTTGTTAGCTGCACAGTTTGTTGTGTTTCATTTACAACTCCTTCTCCTCTGCAAACACAAGAGCAGCTTGTGTTTGCAGAGATTGGCAGCCTGTGTTAATTAATCCTCAGATGTTGAGAGTTTTCTCAGCCTTTGCAGACAGTCACACCTGACCTCTSCATCTGCAGAAAGACACCCCCTTTTAATGCACTTATAACCAGATTTCATCACAGCCGTATTCAGCCTGTGCAGGCTTGACCCTCTGGAAGCAGGCACGTGCCGTTTCCTTCCTCTGAACTTATCCCTTCCACACACAACAGCAGCTCGCCTTCCTCCGCACGGTGGGAAGGATACAGGCACTGCCCTGCACCTTCATGTGTGTGGCCACCAGTTCGCATGGACATATGAGTAATATTAAATTCAGTCACAAGAGTAAATGATGTCTGTGCCACTGTCCCTTCAGCATCCCTGCCTGCTCACCACAGCACTGGCTGCAAACAGGAAAAGTATCTGCATCTTCTCCATCCTGAGGCCCACTTATATTGCAGGGATGATCAGCTGGCTGTTTACTTTCTCTATAGCTGCTTTTTAACAGCAGTGACTGACACGTAAAGTTCGTTACCTAGATTTAAGTTGTCCTTGTGCACAAAACAGCACTAGTGCGTTTATCCCACCTGGATTCCCTGCTTTGCCATTCAAGGTTTCCCTGGACTYGAGATTCAGTTTACAACTGGCAAGAACCCTATACTGKTTTGGACTGYAGCACTGCACCAGATAATCATTCAYGCACTGGATTARCTGGTCTKAATCCCAGTAAAGACAAGGAGCCAGTATGGAAAAAGCCCCATATAAGCCAAATGTTCATCCAGTTTGATTTCATTGTAATGCCTCTGCTCACATCAAGGCTTAGCTGGGATCCAAATGCTTATTTCCAGTGCAATAATAATTAGGGTAAACCTAACTATCTTAAAGAGTCAGAGAGAAATATTCAAAGTAATTTTAATAGGAGCGCTGCTCACTCCCAGCTCCATCCCTCCCAGTGGAAGGAAGAAGCAGCCCTTTTCCTTGCTTAACCCCCTACTCTTTGCAGGCACAGCCTGGTCCTGCGAGCAAAGCATGGCCAGCAAGGAAAAAAATCCATCCCAACACCTGAACCTCTCTGTACCTTTGATAATTAATTTGACTCACTACCTTATTACAAAGCATAGCAAGGCCATAGGCAGAGCTGAAGGTGAGCCTGAGACCAGCAGAGAATTTGAGCTCCAGAAAGTAACAGCTGCTTAGAAAAAAAATAAAAATGTTTAGAAATAAAACAACATAAAGAAACAGCAAGATCTGGAGGAGGATCATGCCCATCAGCCTCTGTGTCCCCATCCAGCAGGTGAACAAGCCGTCTAAGGGACATGGTTCTGCAAGAGGATGGGCAGCCCCAGGAATCCAGGATTGCAATCAGACACTGTATAACRATGGTCCCTCTTAGTCTTACACTTGGTGAATGTTGGATCCTGACAGCGGGTCTCCCAATGTGAAGGGCCCCCAGGCTTTCAGGTTTGCTTCATACACAAGTGAGCCTCAGGAGAAGCRGGATGGGGTAAGCCATGCTCTGTGCGAGATAAAGTTGATACTCAGCACTCCCATTTGGTTATTCAAATCTAGCAACTGTGGGAAGCCCTTAGAAATTTCTCCCTGGGGTAYCTCCACTAGTTACCTAGAAACCCAGACTGAGTTTTATGAGCAGAAAATATGTTGGGAAGCATGTTTGCCTCATCTGCTTTAAAAAGGAGCTATTTTCCCCTTCTCCCCACCCAGCAATTTCATTAGTTGAGAACTATTTATGGGCTTTAACCACCCCTCTCTTCTTTGCAGTCTAGATTTCCCAGCCGCAAGAACATCCCAGCCGCTTTCACTTCCAGCATTATGGCCTCACGCAGAAGTAATCTGTACAAGCTTCTGTGGTATCTACAGGGCTTTCTGTAAATATGAGCCTAATACCTCTGCATGCTGTCCTGCAACCTCAGAGAAACCTACTTGCAAGGCAGATTTTGCCTGGGGGGCAAATGGTTGGTGGGAAGCCCTACCAAACCTGCTGGGATTAAATTCCAGACCATAATTGAACCCAGCGAGTTTTTCAGTTGACTGTCCTCTCCTTTTGTCCAGGATCTTGCTGAGCTTTCTTTGCAGCCTGTTTGCTGAATATCACAGAGCAAACAGCCCAGCAGCCAACACATTATCCCTGCGCACCGAGCAGGGCTTTCTCTCATTTCATTCATCATTTATGGGTTGCAGGAGCCATTTCCCAAAGTTAGTGCATCGCCTTAACAAAGCAAAGGGGGCTCAGTGGCAGGGAGGGAGGCGAGCGTATTAGCCTTTCACCTTTGGAGGCCTCGGCTCAAATCCTGGCTCAGGTTACCAAAGAAAGYGAGTCTGATGGGCTCTAACCACCATCTGCAGGGTAAAGCTGCCTCCCTGAGCAGCCAGGCCAGCAGAGATGTGTTACCCACCGCGCTCAGCTCCAGCACCCATGGCCCATGCCCATAGYGAGGTTCCACTTCCAGGGGACATGGACGGGACTGATAGTTTCATGGCCACGAATTGCCACATCTCTTGTGAGCATTGCAAAGGCAAGCAGCATCCGAGGCAGCGCAGTGTGAAGGTGAAGGCAAGCTGGGTAAAGTTTTCCCATTTATCTGCTTTCCCTCAGGTTAGCTGATCCTTTTTCTCCAGTCTAACTGGGCCAGCTTAAAATTTACTGACCCTTTCTCTCTTTGTCGTTCTGCTTCTGTGACAAATGATGCAGCTAAAAGTACAGGGCAAAAAAATTATAGTTTAACTGTAAAATAGCTAGGATCATCACTTTTCTTTGGGGGGGCTCTGCTCTATGTGGAGCTGAGCTGCTGGGGGATTTATTTCTTTAATTACACTAGAAAGAAGCAAAAAGAATTGATTCTGGAAAAAACCCAGGACCCAAAAATCATCTCAAGCTCTTCAGACTGTTCCTGGAGATAAGACTGAGCTTGACACTCAGAAATGTATTTTTAGAGAGGAAAAGTTTTACTATTCTTCCTTATATTCAACCATAACCACCAGCTGTGAGTTTCTACAACAGCCTTCCAGGAAGAGTATCAAAAAAAAAAAAAAAAAACCCCAAAAAAACCCAACAGCTTTAGAAATGAAGGTAGAACAGTTTAATGAAAGTTTAGGATGTGGCTGCCAACAGGAGAGCTGGGTTTTTAAATTTATCTAAGATGTGGCCTACTCAAGGATCTGAACTAAGTTTAAATTGTTTGCATGTATAAAATGCTCTGGTTTGGTTCAGGAAGAAGTGAAGCTGAGATGCTCTTCCAAACCAGCTGATCCCCTGGCACTCTCAAAGAGGACATCTCCTTCCAAGGACAACAGACTTCCCAGCACTTCCAAGTATTCTGCTTCCTGACTTCAAGAAAAGCAGGATCACTGAGGTTTGATGCATGGCAAGGGTAAGCATTCAGATGCAAGTAGCTGCACCAGTGAAGGACGGGGTGCAGGAGGACAGCTAGAGTGGGCTGCWTGATTGAGTTACCAGCCAGATTCGTCCCTTGACCTATTCTCAAGGCCAGACTCGGCCACCATCCACAAGATCAGTTCCCACCCTTGTGTTTTAGGAGAGGCCAGTCCATCTCAGACAGATCAAGSACACCAGAGGTTTATCCCTCCCTCCAGCGGCTTAGCAACTGCTCCTACAAGACCTTCATGCCCTGTGCAAGCTCAGACCTTACTCACTCAACCCACTGTGGGTACTACTCRGCAGACCTGCATGTCGGATACAGACAACCTAGGGCCGACCAGTGTGAACAGAAGGCCTGTGAGCTTGGGGGTCCAGGCTTTTGAACCCACTCATCTGGCCATGAAGGCACCCCATCGGGGCTGAGCATGGACGAGTGAGTTTTCCCTGCCATGGCTCACGTCACTGCTGTTTTGCGGGAGGTAGAGACCACCACGGCTGTCAAGCAGATACAATCCACTGGTGCTATTTTCACTTTAGGTATTTCTTTTCCCTTCATGGAGGAAAAAACAAATACAAGGCCCTTTGCACCTGGTGACGAACGGCTGTTTGTTTAGACAGCTAAATGAAGTCATCGCTGAGAAACGATGCCCTCGCACACCCTTTAATACTCACTTGCCAGAAACCATAATGGAGTGAAATGACCCATCACCATCCACAGCTGTCTGATATAACCAGGAATGTTTCTGCCTCTGCTTCCATCTCTTCTAACCATACAAAAGCCAAACTGTTCTTATCACTGTCATTTAACAAAAAAAAAAAAAAAAAAAAAAAAATCTCCTTAGGATGAAAGGCAGGTGGAAATTACTGCCTAACTAATTTTCCCTGCAATTTGCCCTGGGAACCTTCTAATGAAGGCTACAGCACCTGAGCCTGCCCTGCTGTGGGGTCTGGCCAAGGACTGCACCAACCCCCAGCCTGAGCAGACAAAGTTGCCTTAAAGGAGCTCCACACTTTAACACCACTCTGCCCCTCAAGACAAATGGAAAACTAAGCATTTTTAATTTGCATTTTAAAACAAAGGCTTCTAATATCCAGACCATTAACTTGGCTATGAGGCTTTCACAGCAAAACTTGTTACCCACTATGTGTTTTGTTGTCATTAGGATATATTAAATACTATTAATTGTGATGCCTTGCTATTATGCTATTTGGAGACTTGCCACAAGCCCACTTCCGCCCAACCTGTATTATGCTGTGAACCTTGGAGGCATTTTAAACATCTCGTGCAAAATTCATGAACGTGAAAAGGAGCCTGTCTATATTTCCAACATCTTGAGGGGCTGGGGAGCCTGCCTGAAACCCAACTCAGTTCAGGGCTGACCCCTAGCAGCTACTACATCTCAATCCAAMTGGCCAAGCCCCCACTCAAGCCCAGATGATTACCACGCTCTATATGCACCTTCCTTCTAATGAATATAGGCTTACRGACATCTCATGCATTATTTACCAAGGTGTGCTTATTATGATTGCAATGATTTAAGGCAGTTTGTTACAGGCACAGCTCTGAGTGATTGCGATCAATAGAAGAAACAAGAACAAGCCAATCTGCATGGAACAACAGTCCTGGTCCTTAGAGGCTGTGCTTCCCTGATTAACCCTTCCCAACCTGGCAGCAAAAGAAGCTAGCACTTGTCTGATAGACACAAATAGTTGGTTACCCTCCCTCTTGCCCTCCCCACCTCAGTCAAGGGTGAAGAGGCATTCGAAGGGGTTATGCAGCTCCTCCAGCTGTTTCTTGGGGCAGGATCCCACATGCTGGCACGGCATTCCTCATGGTATTTAATGCGTACCTTGGATGTGGCTATAATCTACTCATTAGCGTACGTCATGCCTCCACCTCCAGGCCCCATATACAAAGCCTCCATCTCTTTTCCCAGCTACAGATTTAGAAACAGCAGCATTTGCTGCTAGCTGTGGAGATCCCAGGTTCAACCCCTGAGGTCGACTACGGTAGCAGGCATGAAGCAATTAGTGCAAACAAGTAGCTGGACACKGATCCTTCCTGCATGAAAGGCAGTGGGAGCTTTCTCAGAGAGAACTGGAAGGAGGAAGGGAGAGGGATGTGGAGCAGTTTTGCTACTTCCCAGGTTTAAAGATGGAGAGTTCCCAATTCTTTGCACCTGATGATACCTCCTAAYATACAGGATTATGGTTCAGCATTTGCTCTGTGCACCCTGGGAGCTGGACCAGATCTCTGAACCAGTCAGGATGACATAGTGATGTTGCTGTAATATCCCACCACAATAGGGTGAGGTCTCAACTGCCAGAAACTTCTCCCCTGTACCACAGGCAGCAGGTAGCTATAACCTCTGGACAGGGTAGCCCAAGGAGTGTGGTTTTAAGGGCAACCAATAAACATTGCTCTAGATTTATCCCAAAACTCCTCACACAAGGTGAGTCTGGAGATGTCTTTCCCCACTCAGTACACAACTGATCTCAGCTCAGTGCCTTCCTTTTACATGGGAGCTTTGGATCGGACCCGGCACACAGGAAATATATTCATTACTTCAAAGGGGAAGCAAACAGGATGTCTGGACAAAGCACCAAATAAAAGGCTAATGACACAAATGGATATTTAATACAATGACTTCCTCTGATTATCCTATAAGGAAACACTTCAAATGCTGTCCATTTTTTACATCCTGCATCATTGTAATATGCTTCAGAGTCTGGGAGGGAATTTTCCACACCGTGCACCGGTAAGGTGGGGCTGTGCTCTTACCTGCCTGCTGCAGATGAGGTGGAACGGCACGCACAACCTGCCTGAGCTGCTCGGGGTCCCGGGATGCTCTGCCAAGCAGCAGGACGGCACCCCAACAGAGCAGCACCCTTCCTCCTCCCCATCACCTGCTCAGCGTCCCCAGCACGGGGAGAAGGGTGACAAGGCATTGCTGCAGTAGCTGTTCATGTTACAAACTATTCCTGGTGATACAGAGGAGACCAGAGTTACATTTTCCCCTCTGCTCTATCCCCGTCATAGCCAGCAAAGCATCGGGAGCTGGGGATAACCCCGGCACTGGGATACCACTGCTGGGGTTCAGCCCCCAGACCCGATCTCTCCAGCACTGATCCATAGCCTGAGCCATCCCCATGGCACTTCTGTGCCGGGGGGTCACCGAACAGAGTTGAACCGAAATCCCTGCTTAGATTAAACCAAGACAGGATTTCATTAGCACAGCACTTGTTCTGCATGCTGCTGCTGGTCTCTCTCGAGAAAAGACAACTGAAGCCTTTTGCTTTATAGCGACTGGGGGGAAGAGACAAGAACAAAATAGTTCAGTTAAAAAAAAAAAAAAAAAAAATTGTTTCCAGAGTTGCCATGACCTGATGATTGCTTTGGGTTAAACTAAATCCAACCCAACATAATTGGCCATGAGGCCAGAGACAGCGATATGTTGGAGAATTAAGATTAGATTCCTTTTTGCTGGAGAGAGAAGCCTGAGAAACTTCTCTCCAGAAATTACTTTTGATTTCTCTTTGATTTTTGATGTGAAAAATTCAAGTGAGAATTGAGCTCTATATGGTTACTGAATAGCAAAATAATGACACCATTAGGAACACAAAGCTGAATGATTGAGGAAAGTTCCTTTCTAGTTTAAACTCGTAGGTTTTGTTAACAGTTATTTCATTCCAGTGCCTAGCCAGCACTTTGTTTAAAAGAGGTCTTTGTTAATATTTTGGTTAAGCTAATAAACATTATTAGGCAAACCTGCCTCTACACAGCCAAGGAAGACCTCCTAGCAAAATCAGAAGAAAACGTTTGACAAAAGTCCTAAAAATTYTAAGATAAGGAATACACAGAAGAAAAAAAAAGGAAATTCCCTCAACCTCAGTAGTCTTCAACCATTCCAGCAAAATTAAATACATAAATAAAATTAAGACTAATTAAACAGCAAACATCATTACAGGCTGTTTTCAAGGCACTGTTCTTCCAATAAAGGAAATCTATAGTCTGGGGAGGAGGAGAAATATTTTCTAATGCCTTTTGAAGTCCAACTTTCTTCCAGCAATTTATACACTGTTGACTGGGATGATTCCACAAAAAAACAAACCAAAACAAACAAACAAACAACAACAAAAAAAAAGAAGCTCTTCTTCATTTCTTAGCAGCATCCTTAGGACAAAATTTGTTTTCCTGACGCAATAAAGATAGTTTTGACCAGTACAGCCATCACTGTTAGTAATCAGACTCTGGTATCTTTGTACATGGTATGAATTATAGTTATTTCTGTATCAGTGATGCAATGGCAGTTTTCTACCCATCTTAAGTTGTTCCTAAGCTCAAGGGAAAAAGGTTCATTCAATCCCATCTTTGCTGTACAGCTGCTTTAGGAAAGAAGCCAGTTGGTGTTCTATTCCAGGCCAAGAAAAATAATTTTTAGGGATGAGATAAGACAGAATTTGATCCCATGTTTACAGCTCCCATTGCAACCAAGGCCAAGCTAACAGACCTGTGGGAAAGCCTCGCTGTCTCACAGAGCATAGGTGTCACCGAGAAGACAGTTTGCCCCAGAGAGCTAATGTTCCCCCCTAACACCTTTCCCAGAGCAACACAAGGGATTAACTGGTCTCATTATTTGATAGCTCAGAGCTCCCTATTGATTCCCACCTACTGCTGACACTAAGAAATTACAATTAGTTGCAGTCAGTTTTCATACTGGGACAAGACTGCTGGCAGCAATTTTTAGCAGGCAGAGGGAAAGCCTACAGTCCCATTACCTGCTCAAGTAGACCAACACCAATAGAGAAATCAAGATGCAAAATCAGGAAACCACCTTCATTAAGATTCAAGGCCACCTCCTTCTTCTCCCACAAGAACCCTAGCCTCCATCACCTCCTCCAGCCTGGGAAATAAACTCCTCTTCCTTCACAAACGACCCATTTCAACAGGCAGCAGCTGATGCTCGGCCACTTATTAGCATCCACCTCCAGCTGCTGGCTGATCATACAGCAGAGGAGGTTAAGTGTCACTGGAGCTTAGCAGCAAGATTGGACCTGCCCTTCTCCAGCTGCATCCGTTGTGCTCTTGGGGCTGGGCCAGGCTCAAGACAGAGGATCTGACAGGGTGGAAAAGGAAATTCTGTGCATTCCTCATCCGTAGCCTACATGCCAAGTGAAATGCAGCGATGAGCAGCCAGACCGGAGCCCTCGTCTGAGGCTTCATTCTAGCTGCAAAAATTGCAATGAGTTTAAAGCAAAGTTATTGAGTTGGGTCCAGGGAAACCAGGCTGCCTAGGGCTATGAAATCATTCGCCCTCCAGTACTAGTGCAACAGGTGAAATGTTAGAAGGAGCATAAATCCTGAGATACACCCTCCAAAGACTAAATTGTGGCTTAGGAAAAACACCTGCCCCGAAATGTTCTGAGCATGTGATTTTAATTTTCTTTGACCTTTTCATGTCTCTCCTTAGCCAGGCACAAAAATATCCTCCTCAGAAAAATTTCTGCCTGGAAATGATGGTCCTTTTTCCCCAAGTCCTTTTAAAGGGAAGAAAACTGCTTGTCTTCCAGAAATATGCTGCTACGAACAAGCAATGCATGAACTGCCTGTTCGGAAAAAGAGCATGTTCTGCAGGGGGAATTCTCTCAGTGCTCATCCGTGCTCATACCAGCTATAGCCTAACACGCACAACTGTCATGAAATTAAAACACAACAGCAGTGAAATCCAACATAAATGCAATGTGACCTTGATAATTAACAGTTGAAAAATCCAGCTTTTGGTTCCCTGCTCCCTCCTGCCRGCGCATTATTAACTTTGTAAATGGAAATCTCCCACGACCAGAGTCATGGCTGCTAACCACAGCGTCCTGACAATTGCCACTGTGAATAGTTTCCCTTCATTGCCCCATCTGCCTTCAGGGTTTTGGGGGGACTGTAYTCCATCCCCACAATACCGGCCTCTCATTTTAGCTCCTTCATTTCATCCCCTAAAGCCCTGTGCAGTTTGCTGGGTTGCCCCAATTCCAGGTCATGTCCCCCCCAGAACCCTCCACCGCGGTTAATTTTAATCCCACGGTGTAGCTGGGGCTCTGTGGGCATGAAGAGCATAAAAGACATACGAAGTGCATCACTGTTATAAGAAGTGCTGGAGAAGAGTCTGCCCAATGTCCATGCCCAGGGGTGCCTGTCAGGTATCCAGTGTGCAATCAGACTTTTAAAACTTTCAGCATGAGGGAGCTGGAGCCAACAACACTCATGCCAYGGGGAGAGAAGACTCATCCCCCACAAAACATAACCTGTGCCTTCCCACCCCAGCCCAGCAGCCAAGACACCATCCAATACCACCGTGGCACGTCATCCATTGCCATCCTCGTTCCATCTGCGGTTGCTGACTTGGGTGGGACATCAGCTCTGGTCCAGGACAGTTTGGAGAGAGCTCACAGTCAGGTTTGAGTCCAGGCATTTCTGGCAAATCTACCTCTGATTCAGCAACAACGCTGACTTTGGAGGCCTGGCTTTTGAAAAGTCAGCTAAAATCACTAGCGAACAGATTATGTCTGGGAGATGGTGCCAACAGCCAAAGTGAAACAAACTGCTCAGAAGAGTCTTGCAGGAAACTGGTCGAGCTGTATTGGCATTGTCCACACAATGTTTTCTTCACCACAAAAACAGTCTTTCTGCCATTGCTACCACTAATTTCACTCCACCGCTTGTAAAACAGCTCCTGCCTTTGTAAATCTGTTTCCTGACAGGTTTTATAACCCTCCCATTTGCACCATTCAGTGTGGGACTTGCTTCAAGCCATACGGCAGGTGCATGGCCCAAATCCACTCGGTGGTCACCTCTAATCACTGCTAAGTGTCACATCTGCTTGAAGGAAGGTGCAACACTCTTTGGACACTGATCCACCCCAGCACTACTGCAATCCAAGAAGGAGGATGAATTTGAGGAGGGAAAAGCAAAGMAAAGCAATATGTGAGGCACCATTACAAGGGAACCTCTCCAGAGCTCTCCGTACTATATGTACCAAACTAGAAGTACCATAGCATAAATTATCCCTAAGCAGCTGACCCAAAACCACTTCTACCTCCACATGAAGAACAGTTTCAGGCTGAGATGACTCTGAGCTCAAGCAGGTCAGGCTGGGGGCATCGGCCCCATAAGAGAAATGGGTCACAGATCGGTGGGGAATCCAAGTATGCAGGAGGTAGTTGGTAGAGATTTCACATGGGACCCTTTGTCCATCAAAGGGCTTAGTTAACAGCTGTATCTGATGCCAGCGGCAACGTACTTCATATATTCATGCTAGCTAAATGGTGTTTGGTGTTTAAACTTGCCCACACTGATGCTTCTTTCAGCTGGATATGATACTCTCAACATCCTTCCTAAACTATCCCATAGTTGTCTCCTACAAACTGAAGTTGGTCTCCGTTTAGTGCTGATTTCTGCTGAAACACTGCTCAAACTCAAGTTCGTGTTCCTCCAGCCCAAATGGCCAACATAAAACTCTGGGATAAATATCAGCAACAACTTGTGTTCCTTGGATAGAGTGGAAACCTCCCCAGGCAGGATAATGCCTGTGGGTGCAGGAGACAGAGCTCGTGCTGGGTTGGCACAGGGTTTGGTCTTTTGTTGAAGGACAACTGACACAAGACCCGCAGCTTTTCTTTCACATTTCTTCACAGAAAACAGTTGTGACCCAGGAACAGCCTTGCAGCACATGTGCTGAGGGTAAACAACTGCACTACTTTTAAAACAGTGCAAATAAGGCTATGATAATATGGACCAAACTCCATGTCCTAAAAGGGTTTTTCCAASCCTGTGTCCTATGGTCCTGTTCCTTTGACCTTGTCTTTCTAACATTAACACATACCACACATTTTTCAAAAAGCAACCAGCAAAATGAGATATTTCACTGCATTTGATCCTCCCTGGGAGAGATGAGAACAAAAACGCCTAATGCATGTTAATCCCATCACGAGAGCACTGCTGAAAGATGGTTGATATTTGGGATGGGAGCACTTGCAAGGGATAGGGAAGCCTATAGTCTTATCAAGGCTCCCACATCCCACCCCAGCAGTGGCTGCCTATCAGTGGTTGGTGAAGCAATTCTCAAATATAATTTGTCTACCATAAATAAGTCC
Organism: Oceanodroma leucorhoa; assembly: GCA_030449065.1. Taxonomy (NCBI): domain Eukaryota; kingdom Metazoa; phylum Chordata; class Aves; order Procellariiformes; genus Oceanodroma; species Oceanodroma leucorhoa. Next base: position 443,758 of record JASVER010000034.1, read on the forward strand.
ATAGCAGGACTCATTCACGATCACAAAGCATGCAGCACCATGGTTCAGACTCCACGAGCTGCCTGTGTGGTGTGCGTCACACCGGGCAGGAAGGTGGCCCGGCGGTTTGGGTGATGGACAGCAAACGCRCACCGCTCTGCAGATGCTGGGTCAAATCCCCTCCTCAGCAGGAACCCTTGTGCCTCCGTCTCAGGAGAAAAACAGAAGGAGACAACTTGCATCCATGASAGCCTCATGAGCCACTTGTCTAGGGGAGAAGAAACCCTCTAACAAATAAAATGAATYGTTTTTTAGCCCAAATAAGCACAGTCTAGAGAAAGGGTGACACCTTCAATGGGAGGAAAGGAGAGTCAAGCGGCAATTTCCACCCTGGGGCTGGGTCAGGTGGCAGCAGCAGCCGCTGGGGCTGCGTACAGACTTGTCCTCATTTTTGTCCTTTGACCCTCTCCCCCGCCAGCAGCTGAGCCTTGTTTACTGGCATTTCGGCAGCCCATCTCCTGTTTCCATTAACCCTCAGAGGAGGTGGGAGGGAGATCAGGAACGGGCTTGTCACGCTGGGCGGTTGGTGCTCTGCACGAAGGGCAGCGAGCCGCTCTCAGGCAACGCCACGGGGAGAGGCTGAGCCAATATTTATCGATGGGGGAAGTTTGGAGACAGCAACCTGACACGGGCTTGCTGCTTTCCCTGGTACACAGCACCCAGGGAGAGACCGAGCGTTTATRACGACTCTGAAGTCGCCAGCTTTGCCTCCAGTGTCGCACATCTGGGGGGCCTTTTGATGATGATTAGACAGACGGTGTCAAAACTAGCCCCGCTCTGCCTTTGGGCTGTGTTTGTTCAGCACAGAGATGAGACATTTTCAGAATTCCTCCACCGAGTCTGACCTTGTAAGAGAATAAAATCCAAAGGACCTGTCCCCTCCAAGTGACACCATGGAGATTTCAGTGCTCCTGGACAACCATGCCCCATGGGTTAAATCCAAGAGTTTAACATAAAACAAAGGGGAAATATTGTCCTGCTGACAGTCAGAGCCACTGAATCCAACTGAGCTGAGCCACTTCTGGCCAAACAGATCAGAGATGAATGATACCTGCTATAGGCACAAAGGCACGTCGCCCATTCTCCTTGCTCCCTCTGATAACCCTGCGGTTACTACAGCATGGCTGGTACCGAGGCTATAGCTCGGGGTTACTGGTGGGGACAGCCCTGGGAGCCATCCCAGCTACGAGCCAGGCCAGTGCTGCAATGCGAACGCCCAAATAAACCCTGCTCCGGGGAGCATACAKCTAAGAAGAGCTCTCCCAAGTCTTCACATTTTCAATCCATAGTGAGAAATGAGCTCTGCTTACTTGCAAGATCATCAAGTTTTAGATTTGGGATATTTATACTTACAGAGTTTGGCTTTTCTCCTTTTTCTTTTTGGAATTTATCACTAGCAACAAAGACGAAATTTCATCTTTGCAACACCGCCAACTGCAAGGCATCAGCCCTTGGTTTGGAGAAATCCCATTAACCATTTTACAAGATAAATGCTGAACCTAATGACAAACTGCCGTATAGTTGTTCAGGATGGATAGACAGACAGACTGTATCTCCTTCTAGTCCATGTGTGTTTCAGTCCAGCTGCAGTCAGTCAGCCTGGCTTAGCCGTAGGTATATTTGTCATACAGAGACCTGAATGATAGCGAAGGGCACAGATTTATCATTATTCCCGCAAGCACAGGATCAGCCTCCCCACCCTGTGCCTGGGAATTACCAAATGCCACAAAGAACAAATTGAGGATTAAAAGGACCCCTCGGTCCCTGCGATGTCCTGCTTTGCTGCTGGCCCCAGGGACTGAGTGCTCCCCATCTCTTTGTCTCTGATTCGGACTTGGGCAGGTGGCGAGCCACTCGCCAGACCAGACAGCAGCCTTCCCTGCTGCCCCCTAAGCATCGGGGTGCTGATGAATATCCATCTAATTGGAATTAGGGATTCTCTAGACCAGCCCTCCAACTGGAGAAATTAGCTAGTTTATTCCAATAAAGATGCTAATATGGGGGGCTTTGTGAAGGGCGAGAAATTCCCATTGTCATTCAGAAGCAATTTGTAGCGGATTTGAAGCCTTTGAAAAGGTGACGTGCTGGTGGCTGGGTTTGTATAATACCCGTCCCCGAAATTCACAGCTGAGCATTCTTCCCCTCCATATGCTTCAGTGCTGCCCAATTTGTATTCCCCCGGCAAGAAGGCGCTGGAGCGGAGCAGCGAGTGATAGCGAGCCACCGGCAACAGCACGGGGAGGGTGGCTGGTCCCGGGGAGGGGGACATCGCAGCCGCGCGTGGTGGGGCTCCGTGCTGGGCTGGCGGGGATGGGGATGCTGGGCTAACCTCTCTGCCGGGGCAGGCTGCACGCTGCTTTGGAGAGGAAGGGTCTCAGATGCCTTCAGCCAGCGGTATTGATCGTTTAATGCTTCTTCAGCGTCTTCATGCCATTTTGCTGGCATTGAACTCCACGCAACTCCTTTGCTTTTTGGAGCTCCAAACTCCATTACTTTTTAGTGCTAGATTTCAGTCATCAACTCTGGAAGTGATTAAGACTGAACTTAACACCATCTCTCCAGAACAACATCAAAATCCTTAACTGAATTTTCCAATTTAATTTAATTTTTCCCCAACACTCTCTCTTCAGATGTAGCCTTCTGAACTACACAGGCTGGTGTCTTGCATGAGGCATCTAATGGGACTGAATTGTCTAGGGAGGCTTAGGTTCTCCAAACTGCTTGGCAGGTGACTTTTTACRGACCTTCTAGCCAGACTTGCCTCTAATACACCAGTGTCTGCAGGAAACCTAATCAGCATTTTAGGAACGAAGCACTTTTACAAACTGCAACCTAAATTCTCATAAAAACCAAATGCCTCCCCAAGCTACTCTTTGCAGATTGCTCTAGGAGATATAATGATATAAAAATGTTTCTCTAATCTAACAGCTGCCTGGAAATGGAGGTAGAGCTCTGTACCGCAGTGAGGGACTATTTTTGCTGAGGGGACATCCTCTTGCCACTGACCTTATATTCTTTGCTCTTTCCATCTTGTGATGTAAAGACGAGGAATGACAGCCGAAGCYATGAACAGCTGGGGTTGCTCCCCAGAAGCCTGGATGCACTTGACACCTGTCCATCTCTCTGTCTCTATAGCTTTATCTGTGCAAAGCCTTGCACTGAATTTAATGTTTCCTGTGGATTGCATCGCTCCATTGAGTCCATATAACTGACAGGGGCTGCCCTACCATAAATGTTACGCTAAGGCCCCCAACTCAGCCAGGTATTTCAACTTGTGCCTAAATTTAAACATGGGGTGGCCACACTGAACCCAAGGGATTACTCCCGTGCCTGCTGCAAATACCTTGAGGTCAGATGGTTCAGAAGCACAGGTGAGGGAGGAGGAATATTTCCACCTGCTCAGGATCYTGCCTTTGCCCATGGGCCATGGCCCCACTCAAGACAGGACACCGTTGACCAGGTCAGAGCCCATAAATGCTCACTCTTAGCCACGGTGAGGAGGATTCCTTGGCTGCAGCCGCTGGTAGGCCCATACCCCGAGATGTTAAGCTCAACAGCCTTTTCCATGGTGTCTTTGCTGGATCTTCACATTTTTCATCGGGGACTCTGGCAGACAAGGGATGTGCCCACATGCAGCTTTTCAGCAGCGGTGAACTCCTGGCATGGCAGAATTATAAATCCTCTGTTGAACCAAGGCTTAAATATTTTCTCTAGCAATACCTGGCAACAGAAGGGACTTCTGGTGTTTCTCAGTAGCCATGCTGTGCATTTACTGCTCAGGCTGCAGTTGAACCGGTATCAGGTTCTGATGCTTAAAGCAAGCGTCAATTTAAAAGTAATAGATAGAAGAATATTAATAAATGGCTGCATAGGAAAAAAGGAGGCTTGGTCCCCAGCCAGGGCAGCTGATGCATCTGTGAGATTTTGCTTGGCTGTGCAGCCTGGCTTGCCACAGGTCCCTCGTGTGACCAGAGCACAGATGAGGAATAGGAGAGCAGTCTTGGCTGAGTTCAACTTTATGCTCTGAAATAAGCTAAATTCAGCTCTAAAACCCCCTGAGTAGGGATTACAGAATCTGTTTGCGATCACAAAGCACTACATAATTGTAACTGTACACTTCTTTTCTGATCTTATTTGCAATGTTGATATGAACTTTAATGAAAATGAGGAAAAAAATGTTTCTCAGACATTTTGGCCAGCTCTGAAGCAATGCTTTGCATTATCTACCCAGAAAGAATAGCTCTATTAGCACAATAGCTTTTTTTTTTTAACCTCTTGAAAAATGGAGTGAAGATAGTATTTTATTTTTGGTTTCCAGTTGGCTTCATTTTCTACATGGGGCACAGAATTGGGGACTTGTGCCTTTTCCCCGGTCCTTGATCAGGGTGGGACCATGGTACCTTCCTCCCAAATGCAACAGGGAAAGGAGCAGAAAGGAACCAATTTCACTGAAATGTCCCAAACAGGTAGGTCAGGCCCAAGCCAAGGAAAAGTGTAAAGATCAGAACAGAGCCCCAACAGCACGTGTTGACAGCACCTCCACACTGAAGCGTTCACAGGGGAGAGGGGAAAGGCAGGGCCGCCTCGCTCCAGGCAGCAAACGCGCCGCCTCGCAGTCCATCCCGCACTGGTTCACTGCCGGGCTCCAGTCTGGAGACATCCATGTCCTCCCCATGGGGAAGAAACCCCATACAGACTAAATGCACCCCACAAAACACAGGCTCCGTCACCTGCCTGGGGGGRGTCAGGTCTCACCTCCTTGCGTGGGTAACATAGTGTAGATGTCGGTAGCTTCGTGGCACTGGAAGGATAAACCAACACATCTCTCTGCTCCCCAGCCCTTCCTCTCCTCGATGGTTCTACATGCTCTAACTCTGCAGTTTAGGCTCTTGGGGACCCCGTTTTGGTTTAGCCCATGGTGCGCTGAATACAGGAAAGGGGCTGGAAGGAAGGGTGTCCTTCCGCAGACACACGGTCCCCACGGGGAATTTCTCAGTGCCACCATCAGCCCCACCCATGCAGCTGGGTCGTCACCTCCTGAATGGTGCCATTGTTCCTGCCTCCAAAATAAAACAGACACGGGAGGCATTTCCACCCAAAGAAAACCAGTTTCCACTGGTCACTTCTCCCCCCCTTGCTCGAGAATCCTCCCTCCCTCCCTTTCAGGGCCCCCGTAGCTTTCCTTTGTGCCTCTTCTAGGATGAAAAGAGGTAGTCATTGATTGTATTAATAATTCAGATCCTAATCTCACGGACGGGTGTTCACGGCCCGTGAGGTGGCAATCTTTCATCTTGAGATCAGGATCAGCCAGATCTTTTAGAGGTCAAGGAAGATAGCTGCAGCGTGGAAAATGCTTTCAAAATAATATGTTCAGGTGACTCTTGTGCATGGATGAAATTGGCAAATGAAAGCTCGTGTGTCTCCTACTCTCCATTGCCCTGCATCTCAACCTGGTGATGCCCACGAACTCTTGAAGATGACGTCCATCGTCTTCAGTAAGCTGTGGAGTGATCTCTGCCACATGCCCCAACCCAACAACACTCCCYAGATCACCTGAACCCTCCTGCTCCTCAGGACAGCCACCTGCCTGCTGCTGGTGGATCTTGCACTACCATCCCTCTTCTCCCATGGCCAAGCTCCTCCTTTAACTGCCTACTCAGTTGTGTTGTCTTAATCATTTCTGAAAGGACAAAGTGTACTAGCACGATTTGCTCTGTTTGGTTTGTGGCCAAGCAGGTCCCTGTGCAGGGAGAGGGGCAAATTCATCTTCAGTACAAGTAGGTGAAACTGRTCACAGGCACTAAATTGCGGATTCCCAGGACAAGCAAAGAAAAGGGAAATCCGAATATTCTGGATTTAACTTTCACCTGGCTGTACTTTACACACCGGGAGCAAATTTACACCACTGCTCTTGGAGCCTATCTAAAAGGCCAATAGTCCATTCTCCATYGAGTCCTTCTCTTCTCCCACGAGAAGCTATCCGCAGTTATCTGCTGCATCTACATTAATGCCCTGTTAGCTGGGTGTTGCTCTCACCCCAGGGGCGAAGCTCATGCAGAAGGGTGCCCGCGGAGGGGTGCCGTTACACCTACAYCTATGATCTACACCTTGCTGGGTGTTTATGGAGGAAATGGGAAGGTCAAAGACATGCACCTTGCACTTGGAACTGTAGGTGCCAACTCCTGTTGCGATGCCAAAGATTAACGGCGCGCTGATAAGAGCTGGGGGAAGTGGCCGGCGGAGACTTCTGAGAGTTCCCACAAGGGCGGCTGTGCTTTGCTGGGAGCCTCCCTGCTTCGCGGCGCCCGGTTCCCAACAGGAACCAGGCTCAGCACCAATTTGCTGCTGCCGCCATGCTCTGCCTCTGTTACCAAGGCACTTCCAGCGCCCTGTGCATTAGCATTTCTTCTGTCTTGTGCTTTGTCTTCTCAGGGAAGCACTTCCACAGCACAACCAAAGACCTTGTGTTTGAGGTGGCGATCTCCCCCCCCAAACAGTGGTGGCACAGTCCCCAAGTGCTCAGATTAGTAACGCTCCAGCGTACGGTATTTTACAGCCTGGGACTCGAGCCCGACCCACTGTGCACACCTGCAGGAAGGCCTGGGCTTGTGATCACTTCTCCCCCCCTCCTCTTTGTCCGCTGCGTTCACTGGGGCTTCTCTGAACAAGCAGTTTACCTTCTCTCAGGCACGGTTTGTGCCTGGTTTCCTGTCTGTGCAGCATCCCAGGCCTGACAGAAGCAGCTCTGTCTGTACTATAGTATCCAGACACCACAGTATCCAGAACTGTGAACTGATTTGCAAATAATTATTACGGAAGGAAGCTGTTCCTTCTATAGCTGATAACTTATCTGGTATACATCAGGCTTTCCCCAGTCTTTTCTCTGTTCTTGCTTTAACAATTCATCCCCAAACACGTTGTTCCTTTGTCAGGACTATACACCCATAGTATCCACATTTAAGAAAGCGACCTCTTTGATGGCAGGGTTTCCGTAGCAGAGCTGTTTAGATTTGTTGTGATTAAATCACATCCATTTTCTAATTTGTACCTAACACACACTCAAATCCCTCCTTAAGCCTGAGCTGTACAGGCACATTTTGTCTTCGCTGCTGACTTAATCAAGCAGCCGAGAGCTGCTGTGCGCTCTCTGCAATTGTTGTCTCTTGCGCTGGAAAAAAGAAAGGGGAGAAAGAAACACTTTGCAAAGGGCTGCTATTATCCACGCACTACGGCGACAGCATATTTAGCGTGTTTGTGGCTCTGGGGCTGCAGTAATTAATTGTGTGTCTGACACTCTGGCTGGCACAGCCTTGCACCCAGAGCTTTCCCGTCACAGCAGCAGAAAAGCAGGCACCTTGGTATCCATGCATGCCAAAATCAGCCCCCCCAAGGCCTCTATGGGAGACGGGTGCTCACCCCAGGCTCCCCCCGGATGGTGGGGGAGGCTGGAGGGGGGGGCTGCAACGCTGCCCAACTCCAGGCAATGCTGAGTGCTGGGGTAGCTGGGGCAGGGGGGGCTACACCGAGGGGCTGTTAGGGCAGCCTGGGGTCTCCATCCCCCCCCATTGCATGAACGCAGTCCTGCAGAGGGTCCTCTTCCCGCYCCCGACCCTAGTCCTTGCCACAATCCCGCGCCAACGCAAAGATGCTCTCAGCACCTTATACATGCCCCAGTCGCTGGAGAGGGGGTGCCCCTCAAACCCCACTTCCCTTCCATACCCTCCCACTGCAGGTGGAGCATCCCCACCCCTCCGGGAGGGGGGTGTACCCTGCAAGCCCCCCTCCACCTCCCCCAGCCCTGGCTGCCTGCAGAAGGGGTGCCGGAGGTGGGGGGGGGGGGGATGCAGCAGGGACCCCCCCCTCCCAGCTCTCCCTCCGCCTGGCCGGGGGGCTGCGCCTGCCCTCCCTCCTCCGCTGCATGCTAACGACGCTGCTCAGCGTGTGCGGAGGGAAGGAGGGAGGGAGGAAGGAGGGAGGGAGGGGACCTCCCTATCTGGCTCTATCTCCTCCGCTGCCTCTCACATGCTCCGGGAGGGCGATGCGGCTCCCCGCGTCCCGCTGAGCGAGGCCGCGCTGCACCCCGCCGGGGCTGCCCTGCGCAGGGCAGGGGGGGCTGCCCGCGCTCTGCGCTCGGCCTTTCCCCCCTCCCCTTCCCCCGCCACCGCCACTTCTGCCCTTGGGGTTGTTTGGTTTTTTTTTTTTTTACTATTTTATTTTATTTAGTTTGATTTGATTTGGTTTTATTTTTCTTTTATCTCTCCCTCCTGGAAAAAAAAAAATAAGCCGCCGCTCCTTGCACCGACCCCCGCGGCGGGCTGGAGAGGCTGATGCGGCCGCTAAGGTAAGCGGGGGCGGGGGGCTGCGCGGGGCCCCCCCGGCCGCATGCTGCCCCCGGCTCCCTGCATGGCCCTTCCTCCGCGGGACCTGTTGAGACTGTCGCTCCCGGTCGCCGGCTGCCTCCTCCCTCCCGAGCCGTTTTTATAAGAAACCTCGATTCTTCCCATTTTCTGTGCCCAGCTCGCTCCCTCTGTCCGGCTTGATACTAGCCTGGCGTGCATGCGGTTATTCATTTATCCTCCCTCCTGATGGTTGCCACTAAAAATGCACCCTGCTGGGCTAAGTCAGTCGAGTAATTCCTTGCAGACCACTGATGAGAACTGAAAATATCCTCCCCAATATTTTCCCCTTCCCGTTGGATAGCTCATCACGGGGCTGATCGTGATTATCGAGTCCGGGGCGCTTCTTTTGCAGAGGCACAAAGCTTTCCCTTAACTCCCGCGGTTGTGAAGCGCTGGGGTGTGTTTGGAAGCTCCGAGGGAAAGAAGGGGGGAGGTGACAGCTGGACAGATGTGGGACACGGGCAGKGACGGCCACATCTGTGCGCAGGGAGAGGATGGGCAGCTGGAGCATGTCTTGACGGGGGGAGACTTTGCTCCTGATGAACTGAGTCCGTAAATAGTCCATAACCTCAGGCAGGAGCCGGGGGGCAGGGCTAGAATATAGCCCCCAGTCAGGACATTGCAGAGGCATCAGCCGGAGCAGCCCCTGTTGAGGCTTGCTTCCACTCTTGGGACCTGCACGTTGCCCTTCCTAAATAATATATACATTTAAGGAAACCGGGCTGTGTTTGCAAGACAGGTGCTTTTTGTTGTGGTGGTGGTTGCAAGGCAGGAGATGAAAGTTTGGTGTTGTTTTGATGTGATTCTTGATTGCTGCCTGTTGGAGTAATTGCATCGCAATTGCTCAGAGGTAGAATCAATTTCCCCAAATTGAGATTTTAATGGGAGCTCGCAAGCTGCTGTTATGTCATGTGGTTTAAGGCGGCGTTGAGTTGCATTTATTTTATAAACTGGATACTTTTGCAGACGGCGCAGGGATAACAGCACCACCCAGCGGGGCCGCAGCCCCAGCCCAGCCCAGCCCTAGTCCCAGCCCAACCCTGGGCCCAGCCCTAGTCCCAGCCCCAGCCCTAGCCCTAGTCCCAGCCCAGCCCCAGCCCCCGCTCCAGCCCCAGCCCCCTCTCCAGCCCCAGCTAGTCCCAGCCCAGCCCCAGCCCCCGCTCCAGCTCTAGTCCCAACCCCAGCCTCTGCTCCAGCCCCAGTCCCAGTCCCAGCCCTAGTCCCTGCTCCAGCCACAGCCCTAATCCCAGACTTAGTCCCAGTCCCAGTCCCAGCTCAGCCCTGAGCCGGGCACACCCGGGAGGACTCCTGGTGCCGCCTCCGAGCTGCTCCCCCTCCACATMAACTCCCAGTTTCATTTGCTGAAATACCTATGGAGGTGCTGGATTAAAGTTGTTTGGGTTTTTTTTTCCACAAGAAGGAATGTGTCTTTCTCAGATATTCAGGAAAAAGTTTTAAATCAGTTGATGACACTGTCACTTAGTGTTCCATGACCGAGAGTGCAGGAAAAGGTGTCCTGCGGTGGGTTGTATTTCTGGCCATTGCTGTCAGGAATTGACAGAAGGGGACCTGGGAAAGGTGGTTGGGTTTCACAGAGCTTTTTCCATAGGATCCTTCAAACACCCCTTTCTCAAAGGGCTGAAGACATAGATTTGCAAACACTCGATGCCATCTCCCACCTTTAAATGAGATCCAGGAGATGTCCTTAGCTGACCTGTTGGTTATAGGGGGCGGGAATTAGGGAGCTGTGTTTGCACTTTCTCAAGATACCAGTAGTTTTTAAAAGCAGCAGAGAATGACTGTCACGTTACACAGACTGGTTTCTGTCTCTGCTGATAAACACGCAGTTCTCTRTGATTCTTCTGTGCTGTTTATTTTTTGGCAGTTCAGATTTATCCATCTTTTCTGCTGAGCTTCCATTTGGCCATTCAAACTTGCTCTTGGGAACCTCCCAGCCCACCTTTTATTTTTTTTAGAGCCCAGATGTGAAGAAGATATACTAAAAAGATACTTCTTGATATTTACCCCAAAGAGGAGACTGGGCCAGGAAGACCAGCTCCCTGCAGAGAACTAAATATACAGATGGTGAATTCCAGCCAGCCCTCCAAACACTGCCGAACAAGGGATGGTTACATGCTCCCATGTGTAGGAGTCRGGCCTCACCCCACAGGGCTTTGCAAGCAAGGGAGAGGGAGAGACACGAATGAATGCCACCAGTCAAAAAAAGTTGACGTGATAAACTCTATTTGCCTGAAAATATCCCTGCTTGTTTTGCTTTCTGTCATGGGTGAGACTGGAAGTTTTCCACCAGCCCATCTTCCCCTTGTCCAGCCTGGCTGGTTGCGAGCATTTAGAGGTGACTTTTACGGCTGTGAGCATGGAGCAGGCATTTCGAAGAGAGAGCCCACAGCAGGGATAGTCACAACGACTTCAGTTGGGGCTGCTGTTAATCGGTTAATCTGTGGCTGCAAAGATGCAGGCCAACAAAGCATTCTTACTATTTTATTTGCTGGTGTTACAGAGCTGTATTTTATTCTACCTTCAACCCACTGGCCTCTTTTTACACAGCCAGATTGGCGAGTCTAATGTTCACAGGGGCAGCTGTGGGGAGGTGGATTAGCTAAACCAGCAAACTCTTCTCTGCACTTTGCTACGCAGGAGTGGGTCGATCTTCAAAGCCCAGCTCCGTGCCGTCACCTCCGCCTGCCCCATTCAGTTACTGGGAAAGTTCAAGGCACTAGTGAGATCCTTGGTGGGACGCTTTCCCTGTCAGCTGCTTTACCAAGTGTTGTTAGTAGGGTTAGTAGGTTAGTAAGCCTACGGGTTAGTAGGGAAGGGGGTTTAGATGCGTATTYGGCAGCTTCGAGGTACGTAGCTCAGGGAGAGCGTCTGCGCGTGCCGTCAGCCAGGGAAACTGTAAAATGGTAAAAAAATTGAATGATGAGTAAAAGGAAGGTCTTTAAAATGAAATGCAGCATTTTCCAGTATTGCAAAYACGAGAAGTGTGGCTGTTACTGCAGAAAGATTAAGGGTTTTTTTTTTTATTTACTTCTTCTTCAGAGTTTTTTTCTTTARTAAGGGAACCGTTCAGAGCACAGGTGTTTGGTTTTACTTCCACGACCATTTTGGAATCGGTTGTCAAACCTCCCCAGACAACAGTTTGGGAGGTTCCACTCCAAACTTCCTTTTCTCCTCCTTTAAGGAGTGATTTCCTTTTTGCTGCTCACCCCAAACGCATATCATTGCAGAACATTTCAGGATCGGCTTCCCGCACGGGCGATCCCAGCCAGGCCACGAGCAACGTTCGTTGAACGCCTTGTCCTGAGGCAGAGCAGGCAAAGGCACGTGCTGAAGCTGTGCGGAGATAGCGGCGTGAAGAGTGGCCACACAGAAAGTTCATGGGAGAGTCAGGAGCAGACCAGGAGCCCTGACATCCATTCCTCTAACTACTAGTTACAGTCCTCAGAAATACCCAYGTTTACTATTTTAGCCATATAATTACAGGTAGTGAATAATTCCATTAGGAAGGCTGTAAGGGGAGGTATCATCTGTAAACCTTAGGGTTCAAATTAGACACGTTCATTCAGCCCCGCTGAAGCCCACAGCCACGCACGGTGTGACACAAGGCAGARAAAAGTAAAGTTCAGACGAGTGATCCCAGCTGAGTTTCCCCTGGGAACTGGGAATGCTCCTGCTTATCCTGCAAATACCTCGGAGAATGCTATCGGCTAACCCCGGCTGTGATTTGCGTGTCACCCCTCCGTAATGACACCAAACACGAGAATCGAGGAGCAGATGACCACGGAGGTGCCTTTGCCCCTGGAGCTGAGCCGCTGCACAGCGTAACTCTGCTGTGCCTCAGAGGTGTTTGCATTTTAGCGGTGGGTGGTTTCCCACATACTGTTTGCAAAGAGCGTTGGGCTCGGCGCAGCCTAAACGGGGAGCCCCGGCCGGGCTTCAAGAAATAAAGAAGCAGGGGAAAACACAATCACTCCRTGTTTCCAAGCCTAGATATCCCCACTGAGTAAGGCAGAGATCCAAATTTCACATAACCTGCATTTCAGTAGGTGATTTAAAGTCCAGATCTTTGATTCAGCTAATCAGAAAGGTGAAGGTTATTCAAAAAACCTGGAAGGGGGAGCAGGATTTCAGAAACACACCTTATTTGGGGCCTTTTCCTGCTCTGCAGTTACGGTTTGGACACATCTGTTGTTTTCTCCAGCGAAATCCGCTGCTTTGATCGGTGCCAAAAACAGCAATCCCATTTGCAATGCATGATGCAACTGAGCAAAATCAAGGAGCAATTTTTACAAACTGGAGTCAGGGGCATCGGACCGTTGCTTTATGGCAGCACAGTTTTCCCTACACCGAAGGCAGAAGCTCCAACAAGGGTCTTATTTTAAAAACAATGCTTCAAACTGGATTCCAGTCTATGGTTGCAATGTGTCAGCTTGCCACAAAACGATAATACCGAAGTGGTTCTTCAGGTCAAACAATCAAACCAGCCTCACAGCAGCTATTTAGCAGCTGGATTTTAAAAGTTCATAATTCAGCTCTTTTTTTGAGTTAAAAATAAATAGATCATGCTATATGTCATCAGCCAGCTTAATAGCAGAAGTGCTGTTTTTCAGATTGAAATAAAAGCAAAAGTTACATTGCAAGAGGACAGGGTGAGAGCAAGAGGAAGGAATTTGGGGTCTGAAACCCCATCCCCTGGTTCTCTCCCCCCCCACACCTGGGCTCTCCCCAGCTTGTGGACCCTCCTCCTCCTCCCCCCAGGCTCCTTCCAGCCTCCCCAGGCCCCTTCCAGCTCCAGCTGCCTACACATCCCATCAGCAGGCATTTCTTCTTGGGTGGTAGCAGCAGCTGGCAGGGTTTGGACATATTTGCCCCTGTTTGACATCCCCCACAAAGAGGTGCTCCGAGTAGGCGTTCCTCCCACACTGCCTTTGCTACAGGTCTGGATCCGGCCTGCCAGCTTTCATCTCCTGCCCAGCTCAGCCCGGGCTGGCAGCTCTTCTGCACGCAGAGTTCCTTCTGACTTTAGTGGACATCATCTGAGTGCAGCTGTAGGAGGATCAGGACCAAGACAGATCTCCGGTCAAGCAGGCAAGGCCTCAGGATTTTTGGATCCCATCTGGGTCCCAGATGGAAAAGCTTCAGCATTTTAATTCCTCTTGCAGCCTGGATAAAGCCCCAGTGAAGCTCCTCCTTCATTTGGAGGCAAGGGGGCTCAAACCCCCCAAGGAGAACTAGATACGTATTAATAGATATCTTTGCTTCTTGGGTATTTACTCCCATCTCCTCTTCCTCACCTCAACTTCCATGGGGTATTTGTTGTAGCTGAATCACAKATTCAATCTGCAACAGGGAAGAGATCACAAACTCATACTGGAGACTTTAAGCTACCATCACTCCAAAAAGCATCCTTAAGGGTGTTTGTGAGGCGGAAGAGAAGGGGGTTTCCAAGGACAACTAGAAGCAAAGTCAAGGAGCATCCCAGGCCTATACCAAGCTGCAGGAGAAAAGACCCGTTGTTAAAGGGCATTTACAGAGTCGGGACAACCAGCGTCCTTTTATTCTTTGCGTAAGATCCCTAAGAGAAAGGACATGAAACGTTAGGATGGCAAGGGGGCACTCAATCAAAGGAGGCCTAATGATCTAAAACAGGGGACTTAAAGCATATTAATTAAAGTGTATTAGACCTGTGGCACTCTCATTTAGAAGTGAAGTTGTCTTAGTTCACTGTGGCTAAAACACCCTTCAAGAGAAATTTTACATAGATCCAAGTGGGCTCTTAAGGGAATGCCTCCTTCCTGGCCTGGCCCTTTCCTGAGTGGAGCAGACCCCTGGGATGGTGGGGCTGCAGATCCARCCTGCTCGCCTCCTCGTGCTGTGGCAGCGCAGGAGGTGGAAAAGAGCAGGATTTTGAAGCCCAGCAGGCAAATGCCTTCGTGCTTCAAGCTGCTGCTCCATCTACGTGGTCYGTGAGCAGGGAGGGTGCTCCCAGGACTGCCATCTGCCCAGGGGCTGACCAAAGGGTCTCTAAGGGCTGCTTACAAAGTGAGACCCCCRGGACAACTGTACCAACAGAACTGGTGAGACTTTCCCGCGGTGAAAGCTGGAACATCYAGGTCTATACATGGGCTGGTGGTGCAGACCAGGCTGTGTTGGAGGCCCTGAGAGAGCGTAGGTACACGCTAGTCCTCTCCATCAGTCCTCAGCAGGCTGGCAGCTAGATTTGAGGACCCCTAACATTCGTCCCCCTCTCCGAGGAGTGTCGGTCTAATGATAAGGATCTATGAGACTTGCTGTATCTGAGTCATCTGGGCTTACTTCACCGCTGCCGGTGCYGGTGAATGACCTGGAAAAGTTGTGAAACGCTCACACCTACCACGCAGCCAGGGCTGGGGCGGCGTGGAGGAGCTCCTTGTGCCGGGGGTCCATGCCTCAGCGGGCCGGGGGCTGCAGCATCGCTCTCGCAATCCCTGCCCTCCCTAGCGTCTCCCTGCCTCAGTTTCCCCCCTCTAGGTACAACAGCCCCTTTACCCCAAACTGCTTATATTTTGGGGAAATCGAAAGTGCTCGTTAGGCCCATGGGAATGAGGCAGGGAGGGCACGCTGGGTGTCAAGACCCCGATGGGGTGGGAGGACACCCCTCTTCCAAACTGCATCTGAGCTGCGATGCATGACGGCGGGGAGATGGGGCAAAAATCTCAAGAGCCTTTCCCACGGCCCATCCTGCGTGGGACCACCGCCCCCGCTCCCCCGACCCCCATCCCCACAGGGCACGGGAGGGTTTGKTGGCTCGACCCACAGCAATAACCCCCTTGTCCGGGTCTCCCAGGCTCTTTCTTCCCTTCTCCCTCCCATGGCTGCGGTGCACTGCGCTCGTTCCTCCGCCCCTTCCACGCCGCCGGAGGAGCATGGCCGGGGAGGCGGGCGGCCGCGCTCCGGAGTGGAGGAGGCGCAGGGAGAGGATGCAGACATTGGAAGGCAGCCGGGATGATTGATGGTTTGGGCTGTTTTGTAATGGGAGGGGAAGGAGAGGAGGAGGAGGAGAAAAAGTCTGTGTAATCTTTCAGTGCGGAGGCCACCGGAGCCCGGAGCTGGGGCCGCCCGTCCCTGCATCGCTCCGCGGAGCCATGTGGGGCTTTTGATTTTCGGGTTTTTTTTCCCAATTCTTTCTTTCGGTTGATTTATTTTTCCCTTTTGTTCTTCTCTTCCTCTCCTCCCTTCTCCTTTTTTTTTTTTTTTTTTCTCTCCCCTTTTTAAACTCTTCTTCCAGGGAGAGGATAGTGGTTAAAGCTCGAGCTGGATGGATGGGTATGGGGAGAGGGGCAGGATCCACAGCCCTGGGACTTTTCCAAATCCTCCCTGTCTTTCTCTGCATCTTCCCTTCAGGTAAGGAACAGCCTCTTTATTTTGAAGAATTTTTTTCCTGTGTTTCTCGCAGCCCTTGGATAGCCGCCTCAGTTCCCCCTGTCTCTGGGCCTCTTTCTCTCCCCCTCTCTTTGCAGCAGTTTACCACATGTTTAAAATAAGCAAGTGGGGCTCAGTTTTGGTGTGTGTCCGTYCCCCCCRTTCCCTTTTCCCCAAGCAGTTGCGGTGGGTGTTTTTCCTTGACCTCATCTTCTTTGTCTCCCCGCTGCCTCATCCCACAAGGAAGGAGATGGTCGAAATCAAAGCAACCCCGGGCGAAGGCAGCCGGGGGTTGTTTCTGACAGCGTCTGGCAGGTTACGTTGTCCTCCCGTTCCCGGGTGTGCTCTGTGCCTTGAAAGGAAAGGGGGGGGCGACCCACACGTTCACACCCCAGATGCCAAATTTCTGCCCTTGAGTGCAGGGGGGGGGGGGATCCCCGCTCCGAGCCCCCCGGGAAGGGAAAAGCCGGAGGGGGTAAAGGAGGGTCGTTGCTTTGTGATTTCGGGAAGGTCGGGTGTCCGGGGGGGTGTGCACGGCCCCACGGAGGGGGGAGCACGGCCCCGGGGCTCACCTGGGCCGGGCAGCGCGACGGGCGGCGGAGGATGCGCGGGCGGCACGGAGCGGGCTCCCCCTTCTCCCCGCCGCCCCCCTTTCCTCGGCTTCAGGCTGGGTTTTTTTGGGGCTCAGCACCATTATTTCGTTGGAAAACTTACCCCCGGCCGAGCCGGGAACTGTTGGGCTGTCCGAGGGCGGGATGGCAACCAAATGGTCCCGCAAGCGTCGGCTCCCCCGGCCGAGCCCTCGCCCGCCGGCCCTTCCCCGCGCACCCCCGGCCGCTCGCACCTATCGCTGGTCTCTGCCTCCCCCATCCCCAGTTTGTTTGTATTGTGTCAGAAAAGGAGAGAATTTCAGAATTACAGCTGAAAACGCCATCTGTTTCCAATGAATCCCCCATAGTTTTTCACAATGTTTTTGGCAGATCTCTGCCTGCAAATTCCTTCAAGCCCTGAGTGCTTGTTTTTGTTGGGGGAGGGGAAACCCAGTCCACAGAGGCGGATTTGTTCCTTCCAAAACTCTCCAGTTTCTTTACCTCCTTTTTTTTTCTTTTTTTTTTTTCATTTGCAAGGGGGGGAAAAAAAAAGGGAGAGAAAGCAGGAGGGAGAAAGAAAAGCCCTAATGCTTAAATCTCCCCGTTTATCTTTTTAGTTTAGTAAAACTTTCCCTTTTTTTTTTAATTTATTAATTTTTAAATCGCCTCTGCCTTTCTTTTGCATAACCGTAGGTGAAGCAGTCTTGCACACACATGTAGTAAATAAATAAATAAATAAATAACTGCTTTACGCCCTTCCTCCCCCCTTTGCCCTCTTAGCCCTATTGCAGGAAGGCGAGCCTTTTCAGCGCTGCCCTTAGCACTGAGGTGTCCCTCCGGACCCCACTTCTCCCAGGGGACTTCCCAGCAAGCTGGAAGCTGAACCCCCTGTTTTTTTTCTGGAAACTCTGGAGCTGCTCCCATATGTGTTGCTTAACGCCCTTTTCGGAGCGTTTGAGTTGCAAAGCGTTGAGGCTGTGAGATTTACGGTGCAAGAAAGAACTTGATAGGAGATCTGGCTGGCTGCTTTGTTTGATTCTCCCGTCAGCAGTCAAATAAGGTGCAAAGAACTGGCAGAACGAGGCGATCCGGAGCCCGCGGGAGCGGGGCGCAGGCGGAGACGGTGCTCCCCGTGCGCAGGGCTGGGAGCACGCCGGGGGCTTTCGTTGAAAGCTTTTGGGGTGGGAAGATAGGAAAAAGGTGTGTGGGGGGATTTATTCCCTGGCATATCCTTTGCCCCTTTTTCCCTGTGCTTCCTGGGAATTTGTGGGTTCCCAGCAGGTTCCCAGCCCCGAGGAAGCTTTGCACCCATCCTGAGAGCCCCGGGTGAGCAGGGCCGCTGGAGGCTGCCCAAGTGGGCGCTCGGCGTGTCGGATCAGTGCCTCGCCGAGTCCTGCCCTATTTATTTATTTGCTTACCCCCCCCGTGCTACGCGCACACCCCGGGCTGGATTCCCACTTAGGCTGCTCTCACACCGATGGCTTCACCCGGCTGCCTCCTGGGCCGCCCCTGCCGTTGAGCATCCTTGGGCTGGGGGCACCGGCATGGGTCCCCCCTGCGTGGGTCCCCCCCGCGTGGGTCCCCCCCGCGTGGGTCAGGGTGACCTCTGAGCGTGGGGCAGCTGGGGAAGGAGGTTTGGGCAGAGCAGGCCACTGCTGACATTTTCCCTGGCAGAAGTCCTGCTCAGGGCTTGTGCCAAGTCCCAGTGTCTGATGCTCACGGGTGCTCTCCCCTCCCGGCTGGGACCCTGATTTCCCGGGGTGCTCGGCTGACCCCCGCCTGTGCCTCCCAGTATGGGCTGTGCTGAGTTTTCTTGCAAATCCTTTTGTACCCTTTCGTACTTTCAAAATCTGGCCCTGGGTGTTTTGCCCCAGAAGTCAGGCTTTGCTCTCCCCCTYGTACTCTGGTTTGCTTTGGCTTTCCCTGTTTGTCTTCAGCTTTGCCGTTTCAGCTGTAATACACTCCTGCCTCCAAAAAAAATTTGGAATTTTCTGCTCTTGGTCCATCCGGACAATGCGGTTGATTCCAGATGAGGATCCGTCCCTACTGGAGGTGTATGGGATCGGTTGATAAATGCTTTTTGTCTCAGCAGCAGGGAGGGACGTGATCGCAGCATTAAGCCGAAATTGAGAAGGGGGGCTTAGAGGCTGTTGGAACAACACCTCCCCAAYGCTGCGAACGGGGAGCCGGGCCGGGGGCCGGGGAAGGTGGCGGCAGGGGAGGAACGCGCCTGTGCGAGATGTTGTCAGGGCAGAGAAGAAGGGAGGGATTCAAACGTAAACCTGGAAATATTTTGGCTTCCCTATTTTGTTGCTCGCTCGGAGCTGGTCTCGTACTTGGAACAGGGAGTTCTCTGCGATTGCCAGCAAGGCTTGTGGGGCTGGAAGGAGGCGCCTTGTTTTTAATGCAGATGGGGTAGATGTGTTGCTTTTTTCCACAGAAAATCCTGAAATTCCTGGCCCTTGGTTGCTGGGAATGGGGGGATATTAAAAGTGACTTGGGTTTATAACGGCAGCAGCTGAGGTTTCCTTCTTTGTGGCCCAGACAGCTGTGCCGAGTCGGATGTGCACATGAAAGTGCTCACGGGGCTGGGCAGCCATAAAAACTTCCTAACCTGGGGGCTCTGCTCGGTCTCTGCACCAACCTGCTGTCCCCAGAGAGCCGGGCTGCAGCGCTGGATCAGGCCCCAGTGACAATGAGTTTTGCGGTCTCTCTTTTGGCCCCCTGATGGGCACATCCCATAAAGCAACCGTAGGCTCTGGCAGGGTGGTGCGCGGCCCGAGCGAGCCCCTCCTCAGCCCATCAGTCCTTCAGGGGACCCCCCAACCGAGTCCTACAGCTCCAAGGGATGAGAGCATTAGTGGGACAGCAAAGAAGGTCAAAGGCGAGGGGGTTTGGCCCAGCTGGACAGGTTTSATTGGGTTTGATTTGCTTTTCCCATTGGAGCAGACACCAAACTTGGAATAAGGGGGAGTGTGGGAACCCAGGACCAAAAGAACATCGGGGTCCCAGGCGGTTTGAAGGGGGCCGGGGTGAACTCAGGGCTGCTGCAAGCCAGGAGTGATGTGTGCTGGGGCGACGGGGAAGGGTTTTTGGGGAGGATGGGGGATGCTCGGAGATGGCAGCTGTGGTGGGGCAGGTGAAGGGGTACCCTGGCCTTTTTCTGGCTGTCCTGGCAAATCCTGTCTTGATGCTGCAGCTCGGGAGCGAGCTGTGCAGGCAGGGCCCTGCCTGGCCGTGCACGGCACCTGAAGCGCACTTGTAAAAGGAGTGCCTCTAAATGCCTCTAAAAAGCTCTGTACCCTGCATTTGGCAACTACTGGGATGAAAAGAAGAGGGTATTTATTCCCTTGTCCGTGAGCTCTCAAAATAACAGGGCGTTCGATTGTAGCCTCAAGATTGCTTTGCACTCAAGTGCAGCCCGGCTGAGTATATCACTGCTTCACCAGCTGAAATTCCTGCAGCAAGGGGGAGAATTGAATTATGGCCAACTGCAAAACCAGATGCCATCCCCTTGATGAAGTCATCGGGCTCTTACTGCGGAGAACAAGCTGGCTCCTACACACACGCAGCCCTCGTAGGCGCAGACTGAGCCGCTCTGTCTTAACGGCCCGGCCGTGGTGYGCGGGGCAGCCGGCGGCTGGCGTCCCTGCAGATGCGAGAACAGTAAGTCCTTCAGGGTGGAGCACCAGAAGGGTGTCAAGTCTCGCTTTCCGCTGTGTGAGCATCCAGGRGAGTTTGGCCATTTAATTCCCAGCAAGCAGAGCTGTCCCTGCATATACGGGGTTTTTATGGGTCAGGCAGAGAGCAAGCTTCACTTGAGCCCAAAGTATTTTCTCCTCCGTCGGTTTCCTCTCCTTCCTGGACAGCTGTTGACTTTGGTCCCCAAAGCCCTAGTAATGATCTATGGCGTTTTGGTTTTCGGACAAGCTACCTTTTTTTCTTGCCATATGACACACTCCAGCCGGCCCTTTCTGAGATGATGAGGACATGTGGCAGAACGGTTTAGGCACGGATCCTGGCTCCGGGCTTTGCTCTTTGYGAGAGCATCGCTGTGCTGGGCACTGGGGAGGGTGGGTCCCAGTCRGAAAGTTACTTTTTCTCTTAAAATTAAAACCTGAGCCCAGGGGGACCAGCAATCAGATGCATTTAAAAAKAAAAATGAATAAACTGCTGAAGGTCTGTGGCTGTAAAGGAGGAGCAGACATTGTGGCTTCCATGGGGYGCGAGTGATGGCGAGCGAGTCTGGTGCTGGGTGGGAGCCCAGCCCGCAGGAGGGATCCACTAGATCCCTGCGTGTYCCCGGGTGCGGCTCCAGCATCAGTCGGGTGCCGGCGTGGGTTTTTGGTGGGCTCGTGGGGCTGCTGCCTGCCAGCCGGGCAGCTGCCACCCCACGCCCTGCGTGCAAACCAACGCCTCCGACTGAGATGCCGCAATTTTTTGGCAGGGGTTTAATTGTATAAATTTGCCTCATCCAGATTTATGTGCTCCGGGCTTTTCTCCATCTCCTCGTTTCGTGTCTCATTTACCTCTGCGTTTGAAGGGTTGAAATTTCACAAGAGCACRGCGGGGATGATTATTCCTAGAGGGAATCCACACCTGTGAGCAGAAAGCGTTTCCCTGCCAGCCCCGCCACGGCCCGGGCGAGGGGGAGGAGGGCGAGGGACCCGCTGCCACACCTGGGGGGCCCCCGGGCGCTGGTGGGTGGCAGCCGTGCCTTCAAAGGCACCCTGGGAAAACAGCTTCGGCGTGGGGAGGGTGATGTCTGCTGGAAGCCTGAAACACTCAGCGATGGGGGTGGCTGGYGGAGGTGGCCTCGTCTGGGTACCGCTGCTTCAGAGGGATGGGGACATGGGTGATGTTGGCCAGGGAGGAAGATGAGGGTGATGCTTCATGCAGGGGGTGAGAGAGTGAATCCACCTCTTCCCACCGGGCTTGTCTTGGGTAAAACCCTTCACATCCTCAGCGTCCTCATCTGTAAAATGGACCACTCCCTCAAGGAGATTTTCCAGCTCTTGAGCACTGTTGGTGAAAGCGGCTGGGCGCTCCCCAGCTGGGAAAGCCCAGGTGTGCAGCTCCAGCACCGCTTTCCAGCCCGCGGCACGCCGTGGCGGGGAGCCAGCTTCGTTAGCGCCCTTCTGCAGATGGAGAATCGGAGGAAATTGCTTTCCTCCCTCCCTCCTCCTCCTCCATCCACCAGCTCGCAGTATGCGTCTGTGGAGCAAAACCCGCATCCTCCGAACCATCCACCAGCGCTGCTTCCTCCGAGCTGGTAACAGCTCAACGGTTGCGGCAAAGGCAACGCCAAAACCTGAATCCCAGGATGAAGTTTTAAGAGGAAAGTCTGCAGCTCTGTTGCTGCTTTGGCTGTAAATGCTGGTTCCTCCTTCCAGCCCGTCGTGCCTCCTGAACTTCCCAAGATTTGCCGGTAGTTCTCAGAGCAGCATCGTCAGCGGCTCATGGCCCTGGCTGTGAGCTGCGTGGTTGATGCCCTCTCCGATCGTGCCTGCTCGCCCTTTTCCCTGCTTGGGGATGTCGAGGTGAGCGTGGAGGAGCAACGCTGGCCGGAGGGGCTGGGGAGAGACACATTCGTCCCCGCTAAGCATGCRGGGTCAGTGGTGAGCTGACTCTGTGAGCCGAAAGAGCTGAGTAAGTGACAGGAACGATCAAGGGCTCCTTCAGCAGCATCCAACGGTTCGTGCTGTAGCCGGTGAAGACACTGACTCTGCTTTTTTCCTGCCCGTGCTTGCCCCGTGTCTCCGCGACGCCAGGAGAGGAGAGATGGGGGGCCATGAACTCGGCGCTGAGGACGAAGGGGAGTTGGCCGTGGCAGGTCCTCCAGRTGCTTTAGTGATTGACACAGGTTGAAACGAGAAACCTCCTTCTGTGTCCCTCTTTTGACTTAAAGAAACTGGAGRAAGCCTTTCCCCAGCATCCTCTTGAGCGAGACAAGGGCTGGGTTAAAAGAAGCTGCATGGATTGAGGTGTGCTCTCGGATACATTTAGAGTCACTATCAGCACGTCCTTTGCCTGGATTTAATGCATCTGCTGCTTTTGCCAGTGGAAGAGAGCACAAAACCCAGGCCCCAGCGTGGAAGGTGGCCCCTCCGAGCCAACCTCCCCATGCACGCCCTTGCAAAATATGAGCTCCAGCGCTTTAAGAGAGTCAGGTTTATTTTTCTCCTTCAGTTCCCTCCTCCTGGTCCTCCTCCCCCCACTTCAGTGCAACTGAAACCTGATCTAATCCCTTTGCACATGGGTAATTTATTGGTCTATTGGGCTTTTCTTGATGGCAAATTGCATTGTCTTTCTTCCTGGGTTGAGGCTTTGGAGCAGTTTGCTGCATTCCTGCAGCTCTTTTCTCAGGGCTGATCTTTCACACCCCCTCTGAGCACAGTCAAATCAGTTTTATTGGACCTCTTTGTTATGCAAACAAGGCAATAATAACCAGGCTATTATTCTGCAAGATTGTGCTTGATTAACAGTTCAAAGGAGGTCGCTGGAAGAGCCCAGCACTGCTATGGCCCACAAATCCTTTCACGAAGCTTGGGTCATGTGGCCCTTGGGTCTTCCTCGCCCCATGGTGCCCTTTGGGGCTGCAGGAGAGCCGCCCCTGCCCCGGACACCCCATCCATCAGGGCTGCCGATGGCACCGATGGGCTCATTTCTCTCCCTGGCGTGACGAGGCACCGGCTGATGCGTGTCGGCCTCGCAGCCTTTGCGGGCACCATGACGTGGGTCCAGTATGGTTGGCATGTGGGGTGGCTCAGGTAGACTTCCCCGCTGGGACAGGGACAGCGCCAGGGGCTGGACGGAAGGGGCTGATGTCGTTCATGCCCTCTGGTTTTACGTTGGACTCCCGAARTCTTGCTGGAAGGGATCCTGTCAGCCATTTGAGGAGCAATGTGATTTTTTAATTTATTTTTTTTTATCTCTTGGGGTCATTTTGGTGCTGGTGGTAACTGCTGTCCGCCCAGGAGCTGAGCAGCCCACATCTCCTTGAAGCTGGTAGATGTTGCTGGTATTTAGCACCTCCAAGAATCGTGCCTTTCCTAYTGAGGTGTCAGCATAAATATGTTTATTTAGATTACTTAAATAAATATGTGTTTAGGAGCCTAAGTCTAGGTGCTCAGATCTGAGGCCAAAGGTAATTACGTTTTACTGTGTTCTCCGAAAAAGCCTTTTACTGCATGTGTGAGGCTTGCACATCTACACTTCAATCCATATATTTGGAAAGACGCGGGATGATGTATTTGCATCACATGTGGGTGATGAAATACTTTCCAGCCCGTTAGTAACCAAGAGGATATTAAACAACATCTCTTAGCAGTGAACACTTTAAAATTAACAGGTCTGGTTAACATGCACCATGCAAGAGTCTTAAAATAATTGGCTTCTGCTTACTGAAATTAATTTCCAGTAATTCTCTTTGCTGGAGAAATTACAGGAGAACAGATGAATTGTTGATTTTGTGCTGGTTTTCTGAAAAAGCATGATTTGGGTAAATGAAATCCAGGTCACCTGACACCAGCTGAAGGAAAAATAGGGGGCACTGATAATTAAAAGGCTGTTAGACGCGTGCATGTAATATGTTTGAACACTTAATTTAACAGCGTGTAATATAACGTACCAATGACGAGGGCAGAGCAGTGGGACGCAGGTTGTGCGATACCCCAGGCTCCCGAGTGTGTAGGAGGTCGCCGGGGCAGGTGGATCTCGGGATGCTTGTGGGATGGAGGACCGGTGCTTTGCAAACTGGGACCTCTGGAAAAGGTCACGGCCAAAGAGCACGGCTCGGTGCCTGCTGCGGTGCAGTGCCCCGGTAAAAGGGTGACCTCGGGAGAGCGGTGAGCGTGTGTCCCGCATCGGCATCGCCCCTCGGGGTGGTAGGTTTTGGAGGAGGGAGGTCTGATGGTGGGGCTGGGCAAACACCTTCCAGTGAGAACTTAAAAGTGCAAACCGTTTAGCTTATCTAGAGGATTGGCAAGTGACTTGATTGCAGTGTGTAAATATCTTTGTGGGAAACATACTGGTTACTAACGGACCTTTTACTGCTTTGGAGAAAATCGCTGGTTCTTTTTATGTCCTTACAATGAAGTCAGATAAAATCCACTTAGAACCAAGACCMGCGTTTTGTAAAGGTGATAAACTCCTGAAACAGCCTGCCGAGGAAAGGGGTGGCTTTTCAGACTGCGCAGACCGCAGAAGTCCTCATGGGAGGTATACCTGAACAAACACGGGGCACCGGGCTGAGCACGGGGGGGCTGTCTTAGTCCAGGTGGTTTAATGATTTCTTCTGGCTTTAAACTTTCCAACACCATTGGTTTCAAGTTACCAAARGAAATTTTGTCCCTGGTTTGAGTAGCACCAAGCCCTTGAAAGGAGAAGATGATGGGGAGGTTGGGAGGTGGCTGGGCTACCAGGGGTTGAAGTCACCCGTCCCCGGGATGAAGGACCCTTTGCGATGGACAAGGGTGGTGGCATCGCCCAGACCTGGGAGTGTCACGCAGATCCCAGGAGAGCCTCGCTGGGTTCCTGCTTGAGAGGGGTTTGTTTCCGTGCTAAGTCATCTGTGGTTGAAAAACAGATCCATTGYGAGTCGATGGAAAATAGATTATGTGAAATTGAATAAACATCGTTTCTTGGCCCGGGTACAAATGAGCCTGCACCGCTGTGCCAAAGCTGCTGCCAGAAGGGACGAGGCAAGGCGTGCTTGTTGGGGGGGAGAGGGTCGTGTCTGCTCTCCTCAGCGGCCTTTATCGGCCGTGGTCCCTCCCCAGCAGCACGAGGGGGTTTGCCAAACCCGCTGGCCACCGGTGCGGTTGGAGAAGCATCTATGGGAAAGCCCAGGCGTGAGCGGCCGGGGAGGACCTGCTCACACACCGCCTCTGCCACTGCGGCACCTGGCTTTGGAAATCTGGCCTTATATGGGGCCCTGAGCGAAACAGCAAAAAGGGGATGGGTGCCAAAACCGGAGCGATAACATCTTAAAGAAGAACGCTCCCCCTTCAGGCCCAGGGAGGAAGGAGATGGGCTTCCCTGCCCTTGGATTTGTTATTTTTTTTTTTTTTTAACTCAGTACCTTATAAAGTCATGCATGACCCTGGGGCGGTGCGGCTGCAAGGGATGCTCGGCACGGGGGTGCATTTAGCACTGAGTGTCGGGGGGCTGTTTTGCAGCAGCCYACCCTGGCCATAGGCTGCCACAGCTCACGCCTGCGTCTCCTGATCCAAGTGAAAGAAGCATGTCCTTAAAGAGCAACAGGCTACGGCTTTATTCCTACTAAAAAAAATCCCATCTACACAGCGGCTGACGGGCTGGAGCAGCCTCG
This sequence comes from Oceanodroma leucorhoa, assembly GCA_030449065.1. NCBI lineage: Eukaryota > Metazoa > Chordata > Aves > Procellariiformes > Oceanodroma > Oceanodroma leucorhoa. Next base: position 469,539 of record JASVER010000034.1, read on the forward strand.
GCTCTGCAAGCTGCTGGCTGGCTGGGATGCTTTGCACAGCGCATCCCGTTGCCGTACCGAGCTGTCAGGTGAAGTGGGGTGTGTGGGTCCTGCACGTCCAGGGACGTGTCCTCCAGCTCCCCCCGGGGCTGTGCCGGCAAGTCTGTCTGCAGTGACAGCGCATTCGGCCACATGCAACCTCAGGGCACCCTCAAGCTGTACATTAGCGTAACTACCAGGAGAGCAATGATTTGAATTGCCTGACGCCACAACTGTTTGGGATAACGGGCAGTGGCGGCACTGGTCACACTCCTGCATGCTTTTTTGACTTCTGCTTTCCACTTGGAGGGTCCTGGGGGATCTGCAAAGCTGTGCTCGCAGTCTCTCGTCAGAGGGAGTGAGATGCATTTTCCTTATTTTCCACCCTGATAAAACCCACACCCGCACCGCGAGCATCTCTCCCCAAAACGCCCCTGCTTGCACTCCCCGCGCCAGCAAACTCGCTTGCTCCCGTCACTCCGACTGTGCTGCCRTGTGCCTGCATTAAATACCGTCCCTCACTTCTCCCTCTGAGCTTAGGCACTGCGCTAGCTATAGCAGTATTGGAACAGCCGTGTTTGAATGTATAGCCTCCAGAGCCAAGGCGGGCAGTGTTGGGGAGCCGGGCTTTTCTGCGTGCTGATAACAAATCATTTGCACCCCATGTCTCCCATTTAAGAGAAGCACCGAGTGATACGCTCCATTGCAAGCCAGTGGCTGTGATGGGAACCTCGCTGATAAGCAAAGTGTCTTTGGTGGAAAACCACRCTCTTGGGGCTGAAAAGAAAGGGACATGAAATAATAAGTATTTTTAAATTGGACCCATAATGCAGATGGCTTAGCAGAAACGTGAGCCCATGTCTCAGGTCAAAAGCTTGTTATCAAGTCACCTCTGGTTGTTGATGAGTTAAAGGCTTTCCACAGCGCTTCTTGCAGGTTTAAATGGGACGCTGCCAAGATGAAACAGCCCCTGGGTTCTTGGTGCTGTTGCTAGCATCTGAGTTTATTCAACACAAATTTTAAAACTGTGAGGAACCTGTCACCATTTCCTATTTGCACTTCACTCTTCTTGGAAAGGGAGAGGAGACAGGCTTGTTTCTTAAAGCTGGACTGCTTAGTGTTTTATAGCCTTGGTCTCCCTTTCTGATTTTCCAGCACCAACTATGTTTAGATTTCCAGCACTGCAATGTTTAAAACTAAAACATACTGTTTTCCCTGAAACAATACTGGGGTTTGTAACTTTCTTTTTAAACAAATCTGAAATGGTTTTGGCACAGATGCCTTGCCAGCCTTCTTCTAAACAAACCCCGAGACAGGAATATACGTGTACGCCTGCGAGAGGCACCACGAAAGCATCTGGAAACGGTGGGGCTTTTCTTCTCGTCCTTCTGCTGCCTTTTGTGCCTGAGCCCATCCTGTCTCCAAGCCCTCCGAGGRGGTCGATTAAGAGGAGAGGAAGGAAAACACCATGAATTTTAAGTGGTGTGAGCCCGGGTTCACCCAGCGAGGCTCCAAATTGGCACGGGCAGAGCGGTGTCTGGGCGATCTTCAATGATGGCCGTGTGCTTTTTGCACAGCTGCTTTCAAGTCTGCTCCAGGGAAGCCACGCTGCCCCAGGGAGCAGACGTTGGAGGGAGGAAAAAAAACAGGATCTGAATTTTCTTTGCCTTCCTCTGCCTTGCCAGCAAGCACCGGGGCTCCGGCTGAGCCCGGCAAAGGCCCTGCTGCCTTTGGCTTCGCCTCCGCGTGGGCAACGCAAGGCGGGCGCGAAGGGGAGGCGGGGGCTCGGCTGGCATCCCCGCACCCTGCCGTGCCGGTTTTTCTCCTCCGCCTCTTGTTCTCTCTCAGCGAGCCGTGGCGGGGAACCGGGCTCCCGGGGCTGGGCAGAGGCACATGGCAGGCCAGAAAGAGCTTTTTTGGCTCCTGCTTCYTTCCGGGGGCACGGGGACACGGGCAAGCGCTGCTCCCGGCACCGCTGCAGCCCCGAGGGTGGTGGGGTGGCCGCTGGCTCTGCTGTGCAGGGCTGGTCACGGCACAGATCCCGCTCCTACCTCTGCACATCGGCATGTGTCTGGGGCACGGTGGTCATGCCGGGCTGGGTTTCCCCATGCCTGCGGAGGAGGAAATGGAAGGCAGACAGATTTTTGCCCTGGTAGAGCTCAGTCTGGAGACAAACGCACAGTAATTCATGCAGCACAGAGCTTTGAATGTCAAACCCTAAAAAGACATGAAAAACCCCATTGCATCTCCCCCCACATTAATAATCCTGCCTTATCCCCACTAATGAATACRTCCCATTCTTCCCCACCCTGGTTTTCCCCTCCAGGTGCATTCATCTAAAGGCTGGATGCTCTTTCCCTTCTTGGCTTAAATTGGGGCAGATCCTGTTGGTTTCTTTGGCTTTGATGCGTGAGAGTTGGGTCATGTGAGAGGGTCATGTCTGGTGAGCGAGGCCCCATCACGCGGCAGAGCCAATGTCATGAGTTTGGGCTGCGGGAGGAGGACACCAACCTCTTGGTGGGGGTAGAGTTGGATGTCCCACACACAGGCACGCAAGCATTGACCACCTTGTGTTTTCCTCCCCTCCTGCAGTGACGTCTCCATGCAAGATCCTCAAGTGCAACTCTGAGTTCTGGGCAGCCACGTCGGGCTCCCACCAYCTGGGCACGGAGGAGGCACCCGAATTTTGCACGGCGCTGCGCGCCTACGCGCACTGCACCCGCCGCACCGCCCGCACCTGCAGGGGGGACCTGGCCTACCACTCSGCCGTGCATGGCATAGACGATCTCATGGTGCAACACAACTGCTCCAAGGATGGTCCCACGTCCCAGCCCCGCCTCCGGACATTGCCCCCCGGGGATAGCCAGGAGCGCTCCGACAGCCCCGAAATCTGCCACTATGAGAAGAGCTTTCATAAACACTCGGCTGCCCCCAACTATACCCACTGCGGGCTCTTCGGGGACCCCCACCTCAGGACTTTCACAGACACTTTCCAAACCTGCAAGGTGCAAGGGGCTTGGCCGCTCATAGACAATAACTACCTGAACGTCCAGGTCACCAACACGCCGGTGCTGCCTGGCTCCACAGCCACCGCCACCAGCAAGGTGAGCTTCGGGCACATCCCCATGAGCAGAGGTGGGCAAGGGCAGAGGTGCTTCTGAACAGCCTTTCTTTCCACCGTCTCTCTCCTCCACCATTTGCACATCTCCTTGGGGAGGGTAAGACCGGGTGGGAGATCCTCTGAATTTGAGTGTTTGGCCCTAAATATCAGACGCCCATCCTTCCTCTGTCCCCACTTTCACTTAAATGGCTGTGGTTTCTTCCTGAGCATGTCCAGCCTCATCATGGTTAGTAGGCTGAGATGCTGGCCAAAGTCAGGGATGGCAAATTAAGAGGGCTTCCACCTGGGGGACTCCAGGTTGCTGTGAACAGCCAGACCAGGAATGATGGTGGCACCTCTTCGGGGACACCCGAGGTCCAAGCAAACCTGSGACTGCCCTCCAGGGAGGCTCCAGCTTGCAGGGAGAAGCCTGGAGGGAGCGGAGCTCCTCGCGCTGCCTTCCACTTTGCCCAGGCTCGTAATTGTCTCTGGTTTGCAGCCGAGTCAAGGCATTTTGTGGGGCGCAGCCTGTTCTGGTAGTGCTTTGACAGCCTAAATAAACATCCTGAAGGTACAGGGCAAACACTGAGAAAACACAAGTGAAAATGTGCTGCCGTGATACAGCAGGACTTGTGTGACATGGCCTCAGCTTCAGGAGAGACCTGGAGCTGAGGAACTGTCATGTTGCTCCGTGGTGCACAAGCACTAAAGCTAACAGGCCACTTTTTGTGGCAAAAAAAAGGGGGGCTCAGCAGCAGGCATCCTCTTGCTTTTGGAAGATGTCCTGTCCGGCCGTGCCTGGGAGATCTGCTTCTCCCTGCATGTGGAGAGAGGAGAGAAGCACATGTAGGACAGGGACTGCTTCTCAGCTCTGGATGTGACYTTTTTAGTCTGAGCTGGAGCCAGCATTTTGGTTTTGACCTGTCCCTAATAAACCTCGTTAAAGATACTTAACGATGCTCTCAACTCCTTACCTACCAAAAGACACCAAAACCTGCTGAAGCTTGCCAGGAAGTTTTGCTTGAGGTAAGTGGTCCCTAAGGACCCCAGGGACCTGGAATTTCTAGGCTGGATCCCAGGATCACCATCTTAATTGAGCCTTTTCACCGRTTATCTGCCTCATGGGCTTGTGGTGAGGAGGGATTAGTCATGAGTTCTGCAGCATGAGCTGTGGGAAGCATTACTGGGTCAGTGCTAGAGGACCATGTGCTGCTAGAAAGGATGGGAGCCTCTCGGTCCATGGGGCTCTTTGTGTTTTTTCATGCTGTTCTCTGGTCTACCCTTGTTCCTCCAGCCAGAGGCAGGGCTGGACCCAGAGTAGGTAGCAGGAGGTCCATGTGAGGGGTAGTGCAGCCTGAAACCCAGGGCACGGTGGTGCCTCGTGACATGGTTGACGAGGGAATAGCAGGGCTGCCACCGAGCTGGGAGCATCTGGGCACTCAGCAGAGGAGTGGATGGGAGAGAGGGACATTGTCAGGGCTCTGGACAGCTGTGGGCTCCTCGCCAGCACCACTGGGAGCAGAGGTGCTGGGGGCCAACACCGTGCTCAGCCTGATCCTTAGGGAGCTTCGGTTTTTCCCTTCATACCCAGCCCTCAGGTGTATCTGCCAGGTAGCTGCTGGAACCGTCTCTCCTCCAGCCCTGCCCTGCTCTGGCCAGGTCTCAGTCTGCCCCTTCATGGGGGCTATGTGGGGGGAGTGGCCCCCTTACTGCTCCTCCCTCATGGAAAGAGGTGCAAGAGGAAGAGCAAGTTTGCAAGAGGTGAAAGAGGAAGCATAGAGTTTGCATGGGAGAAAGAGCCAGTTGCTCTTCCTCCCATGCAAACTCTACTCTTCCTCCTCCTCATCAAGCCTTCCCCCCAAAGCCAGGTCAGCAAGGGAAGAGCAAGTGTTGTAAGGTCCTTCCTCCAGCAAGGGACCTGTGTTTGAGCCCAGCCAAGGGTGGGGAGCCGTGTTGGGCTCAGTCTACGCCCGTATCACCCCTAGAAGTGCCTGCCCACTCAAACATGCTGCACACGTGTGTGTCTGTGTGGTTGAGATGGAGCACGACGTGTTCTGGGGCCCAGAGGAGAAGATTCTGTTGGTCTGGGAGTGGCCAGGGAAAGGAAGAGGTCCAGCCCTTGGGATGTAAATGCCGTGGGAGCTGGAGGAGAAGCTCCACCATCTCTAGGTGAGTCAGGGCTCGTCCCCCTCTGCCGTCTGCCAGGCCCTGGAGGCAAGACAGTGCTGCGTGCGCGGGCATGCCGCCACAAGCCTGTGAGTAGTGATACTCCAACCAGCTCCAGCTACAAGGGAGCTCCTGTGTTGGGCCTGGAGATAACAGCGCAGATCCAGGTGGTATGTTCAGTCCAGCCTCTAGGTCTTGACTCCATACACGGTGTCCTCATCCCTGTGCTGAAGTGCCATGTCTGGGTGCCTAAAAGTTGGGGCAACTTCTCTAGGATGAAGCACCTGCCCATGAGCTGAAGGCCACGCTCCCGGCAGGGCTGAGCAGACAGCTCCTCCACCTCCTGTGCCGCTCCTGGTCGTGGCYGTATGCTCTCAGGTGGTCACCACTGGTTGTAACCCTGTTCCTTTCTTTCCTGCCCCACAGCTCACCATCATCTTCAAGAGCTTCCAGGAGTGTGTGGACCAGAAAGTGTACCAGGCAGAGATGGACGAGCTCCCCGCTGCCTTTGTCGAYGGCTCCAAGAACGGTGGGGACAAGCATGGAGCCAACAGCCTGAAGATCACTGAGAAGGTGTCGGGCCAACACATCGAGATCCAGGCAAAGTACATTGGCACCACCATCGTGGTGAGGCAGGTGGGCCGGTACCTCACCTTTGCCGTGCGCATGCCAGAGGAGGTGGTCAATGCCGTGGAGGACCGGGACAGTCAGGGCCTCTACCTGTGCCTCCGCGGTTGTCCGCTCAACCAACAGATTGACTTCCAGACCATCCGCTCGGCTCAGSCCACAGAAGGTCGTGCTCGTAGGAAGGGGCCCAGCCTGCCGGCCCCCCCCGAGGCCTTTACATACGAAACGGCCACAGCCAAGTGCAGGGAAAAGCTGCCCGTGGAGGACCTCTACTTTCAGTCCTGCGTCTTCGACCTCCTCACCACRGGGGACGTCAACTTCATGCTGGCTGCTTACTATGCCTTTGAGGACGTGAAGATGCTTCACTCCAACAAAGACAAGCTGCACCTCTATGAAAGGACACGGGACCTGGCCCCGGGCAACACGGCTCCCTCTGGGACCGCCCCTGCCCTCTGGGTAGCACTGCTGTGTTTGAGTCAGTGTTGGTTGTGCTTGTTATAGAGGTTTGCTCTTYGCACCATGGAGAGCAGGGAAAGGGGAGCAGGAGGGAACCAGGGATGAGATGGCGGTGCTGGACAACGGGAGGTTGGATATCAGAGCCGCGTGGGTTGTCCTCAAACCTCAGCCCCTCTCTTTGGCACCAGGTCCTCCACCTTCCCAGCTCTTGCCTGGGAGGAACATGCTGCCAATGGGGCCAGTCAGGAGTTTTTGCTGGACTGTACCTTGTCTGGACCTTCCTCACCTCCCCTTCTCCTCCTCCTCCTCCTCCCAGTMGTGTGGGTGYYGAGGAGCSCCCACCTCCTTGAAGCGCTCCCCAAGGTCCCAACAATGCACGTGGTGACTGTGACATTGGCGTGCATGAACGTGGCTTTGTYTTCGGAGAGCAGAGCCCGCGAGGAGGGCGTAGAGCAGCGAGACGGGACCAAGCCTGGCCAGCACAACAGGGCTGGGCTTTCTGCTCGTTGGGGCTGTGCTCAGCTTTTCGGGCATGTCCCACTCTGCCCGCAGCCCTGTTATTGCAGAAAGTGGTGCAAGGGGCTGAAACGGTGGGGAATGGTCCCACGCTTGCCCGGCCACCGGTGCCAGGCATCTTCTGGGTGGAAGGAGGACATGTTCCTCAAGCCTCAGCTTGTGTTTGCTGTGGTTCAAAGGGCATCTCCTATTTTAGCCACTTCATTCAGCTGAYTCACTCAGTAGTTTTATTCCTGGCTCCCTTGTCTCTGCCCGGACCCACCGAGGACTCTTGATGGCAACGGGAGAAACCTTGGCCAGTATTCAAGCGATTTCTGCAACTTCTGCCCAACGTTGGATGAGTTCCTCGCACCATTTGCTCTCCAGTCCCCTAAAACTGGCAGCGGGGAGGCTGCTCGGTGGGAGACCCGATCCGCACCTCCCTCCAGCACCCACTCGCCCGCGGCTCGGCCAGGCCCTGGGGTGGAGCAGGAGCGTTGCGCTCTCTTTGTTTGCTGCTAGGTCTCTGCTCCGCTCCTCATCCTGGGGCCACGACTTGCAACCCCATTGCAGACCAGTTGCACCTTAAGTCCTTCTGGACTTGAATTAGAAATGGGGCAATGTTAGAAATCCAGCCAGGAGATGGGATGCGGCAGAGGACCCTCCAACTGCCTCCAAATGTCTGTTCCCTGCCTCGAAACCATCGATAATCTCCTCCCCCCATCATGTAGTGCTGCCCATCTCCTCCTCTCCGTGTTCCTCTGTGGTTCACCTCATCACTCACTGAACAAACAGCAAGACCACCTTTGGTCTGCGTCTTGGAGACCTCCTGATGGGTTTCCCCTCCTTTCCTCGGGGGGAAGTTCCCAGAAACAAGCCCCAAAACACATGTCACTCTTGGGGGCACCCCCTGCTCTCAAGGGTGGTCTCTGGGCATGACGAGACAAGCTAGCGCCAAAAGAGGTGGGAACAGGCTACGTTTGGCAGTCTGAACTGGTGCCAAGAGGCAGCCTGGTGTAAATACTCGACGTGACTATTCATTGTGTCCTAACAGCTCTAGAGCTCCATTTGTAAAGCAGCAGAGAAATGCAAAATTGTGTCAATGGATGTAATTTATATTGTCTCTTTAATATATAGAGCCCTGGCATTGATCTCGTGTGACTGTACAGATGAAGAGATGTAATTGGTTTTTAAATGTTTAAGGAAAGAAAAGAAACAAAAAGATGTGTTTACTACTTTGCTCCTTGCTTTGTTTGCTGGTGCCCCAGGTATTCTGTTTAGGGAGATTTTGAAATAAGGATATCACAGTTTGGAGGCGCYGAGGAGAGCAACCACTGGACCGCGGCACAGGACAGTTTAGTTTCCCGATGCACTAATTGCTCAGCCAGGCTGATTTGGACTTTTTGTTTCCTTTGTTCTAGAAAGAACCAAGGTTTTGTCTTCCCTAGAAATTCAAAATGCAAGTTTTGAAAGCCAAAATTTGACACTGGGTAAGAGGAGACGTTTGTTTCTTGCTGTRTTACCCCATAGATAGCAGCAGCTGGGCAAAGCATCCCTCTGAAGACATGGTGCTTCTTGAAAGCAGTCTTAGCTGGCCAAGCCACAGYGTGCCAACAAGTCAATACTTCCCTTAAGACCTCCCTTCCCTGTAAAGCAATCACCCTACGGCACGATGCGCTGTGGTTTAGGGGTARTTTCCAGCCAAGGAAAGTCTATTTGATTATGGCGTGGCTCAGTCCCACTGTCCCGGTGAGCACTCCAGTGGTGGCCGGCTGTTGTATGGTGGTTGGGGTATCCCTATTTTAGAAGCAAACAGTGAAGCACTTTATTTTGGTTGTGTTTGACCCAGTTCTGGTTAAAGGTGAAGTGTGGCCAAGAAAGACCCGATACTTGGAAACAAAAAAAATACGTAGGCAAAAGGGGGGGCCTTACGAGAAGGCCCCCCCACCTCCTCCCTGCGTTGAGACCCACGGGAGTGTCACCGCATGTATATACTGTAAATTATTTATTGAAAGAAATGCAAGTAAAGTTTGAGTTTTTTTGACAATAAATGAGTGGGTCTCATTTTGTTCCTGGTGTGTTGGATGGTGCCGTTCACCACTCTGGATGCGAATGTTGCCCCATTTCTRCATTCACTAAAGCGGCTTTCTTCCCTCTGTAACCCTTTGAGAGCTGTCCTAAATTCTCCTGAGAATTTCACTCTCGGGTTTTATTTATCTACAGCCAAATGAGAAAAATAAAAAGGGGGTGGGGGGAGAAAATATAGATAATAAACYACTAGAGCTGAGCCTTGCTGGGTGAGGAGACACGCAGCAATGGAGGCCAAGCAGGYACCATCGCCCTTCCCCTGCTCACCCCAGCAGCTGGGATGTGCGCCCCGATGATCCCCTTTCTTGGGCATCGCTCTTGGCCCCAGTCGGGTCTGTTACTGCCCTCTAATGAGAGAAACCAAAACTGCAGGGTTTTTTGTTCATTTTCCTTTTTTGAAAAGTGGAAGGACTCCTTGCCCCTGCAGCTGGGGCCCAGGAGACGCTGAGGCCAGGTGGGACACCGGCACCAACAAAAAACACACGTTATTTGGGCAAATCCATGCGAAGACACCCAGCACCAGAGATTTGAAACCCGACCTCCTTTGAAACCCTTCAGAGCCTYGACGAACCGGCAGCTTTCAGAAAGAGCCAAACCCGCTCCCTCTGCCACCACTTGCACCAGCTCACAAGAGCTCAGCTTTAGCCACATCTGCAAAGTCATATGCCCAGAGGATGGGGCACTGGGGGTCCCCCTYGCTTGCTGCCCTGCCAGGACATCACCCATGGTCCCCTGCTCACCAGCCTTGGGCAGGGAGCAGGCAGCAAGAGCATCCCACCTGCGTCTCCTGGTGGGACAAAGTGCTGGATGTAAGGGGATGGTGACCCCTGAGTGACCGGGATRCTCCCATCCTCGTTAATCACGTGTGGCACTGAAGCTTCCCCAGGAGGTGAGTGGGGAAGGCACAGGCCATGCAGGGACACCAGGGCAGTGGTGGCAGCAATGACCCTGTGGCATCTCTGAGAGGTTCAAATTGCTCTCCAGGACACGCTCCACAGCCGGTGAGGGTGCAGCCCCAGCCTCTGGGGCCTCCAAGGTCCCGTCCCACCCTGCCCCTCTGTCCGACRCACATCGTCCTGTGGTAGATGGCTGCTGAAGTGCCGCAGCCTTGGTGCCTCAGGTATGGTTTCAAGCCCCGTTTTGGCTGTGCCTGCCCATCCCCTGGACTTGGGCCAGAACCTTGGCTGCTCCCAGCTTTGCATCCGACCACTCGGGGCGAGCAGGGACACCACAGCCACCCGGCCGCTCTTCACACCCGGCTGTCTGGGAACAACCACCACTGCAGAATATTGTTCACCAAAAAATGGCTTTTTGCTGGGAACCGGCTGCCCTCTAGAGGGTCCACTCTGGCACGGCGTAAAGCAAAAAGCGGGGGCTTCTCGGCCTCCCCGTCCCCTCACGGGGGTGGGTGTGAGGCAGGGCTGGGGGTCCTGCTCCCTGCGGCTGCACAACGGCTTTGCCCACCACCTTGGGCAATGGGTCCCCTCTCCGAGATAAGCCAGCGGCAGCGACCGTGGCTCCAGCCTGCGCAATGTGGACACAGCCCAGCCCCGGCCCCCGGCCCTGCCCAGCGCCCTGGGATGGCCACAGCTCTGCCTGGACCACGTCCTTATGGAGGAGACGCTCCTGTGGGACCGACTGGACCTGCAGAGATGCAGGAGGTTGCGTCACGCCAAGGGGTCATTTCCCCACCGGCTTTGATGAGGCCTCAGGATTTAACTGTTTGCAGCGTGGTGCTGCGGATATGGGTTGGCAGGGGGATGCCGGGCTGAGCCATGCCGGGGAGCTGATGCCGATGTCCCCCGGCATCAGGGTGCCCGTATCTTTACCTGCCCCACTGCTGCGGTTCCTCAGGCCCCTGCTTCTCCAGCTTTCCTGTAGGTACACCTGGATAAAAGATGAGTCAGTGCTGAATTAAAAAGATCACCTGCTTCAGGTAGATTCACACCCCTGTGCTCCAGGCAGGGACACCCGGAGCAGCTCCCCATAGTCCCTGCACCTCCCTCCAGCTGAGCCCCCTCTCCCTGCCACAGCCCCACGGCTAACAGCCAGTCACTCTTTCCATTAGGAAATCCATTTTTCAGGGGCATGTAGCTCAGCTGTGAAATTTCACTCTTGGCTGAAACTTGGCTCAGCAGCAGAGGGGCTGGGAAGGGCTGGACCCAGCGACTACAGGTGTGAAAAGCCCTTTTTACAATGAGCTCTTATAACTTGGGAGGAATGGCTTCAATCCCCGCACCATGTCTTGCTGTGTGGGCCTCAGTGCAAACGGGTGGAGGGTAAAGACCAAACAAAAGCAGCCCACAGGATGCCATCGCATCCCACCTGGGGAGAGGGGAGATGCACGTCCTGCCAGAGCGCGTCCTGCTCAGCTCCTCGGAGCAGAGAACTCCACCGATGCAGCRGGAGCGGCACTTCTCCCAGAGAAAGGGGAATTCTCCCTGGAAAGGGTCAAAAAGAAGTTTACACACCCACAGAGATCCAGAAAAGAYGGAGGTTGGATAAACACATAAATATCGGTACCATCCCAGTAAAATCCTGGTGGAAATGGGTGAGGAAATACACAGCTTCTCCTGATCGGGTGGAAATTCCCATYCAAAGGGGTTTCCAAGTCTCTATCACCGCAGACTGCAAAACTATGTAAAACAGCCAAGAAGAACATGCTTATTCCTGCACAGTGAAAATACCCATCCCGGCATGCCCGCGGCTGGCAGGAAAGGGCCCTGTGATCCCCTAACAGCCCCGGCTTAGGCGCTCGCCCTGTGCTGCCGCCAGACCTGCCGCCGCACCGAGGGGCTGGACCCGCCCCGACACACCACGCTGGCGCGGTTCTGAAAATCTCAGTAACACTTTTTAATATACAAGAATCAAAAGTACAGCAGTTTTACAATGTAGGAAAATTTAATACATACTATATAAACAACATATTTACATCAGAAATCACTAGGACAGTGGCATTTTTTCACAAATATAAATTAATATTAATTACTGTTTTTAGTCAACAGGTTTAAAAGTCCGTATTTTTACAGTAAGAGTCCTTCTCTCCCCGGAGGGGAGGCGGAGGTCAGGAGGAAACGGGTGAAAGCAGAATAGTATTTTTGCGTGGATCACTTAAACTGTTCACGTAAGGACTTCGGAGAGCTGTTAAGTATCCACTTTGGTTGGGCACCGCATCGCCTGTCCACAGCAGGTTGTGGTCTGCAGGACTTCCATCGTGTGAATTCACAACTTTACACCATTTCCAAAGGGGTCAGGCTGAAAAACTCTTTTTTTTTTTTTTTTAAATAAAACCCCAGCAAGTTGCTACTTTTCCTGCAAAGAGGCTAGAGGGAATCCCRCAGCTGGTTTGGAAGGGAGAGCTGTACCAGATGCCGACACAAACACCGCAGTGAAGTTTATGGCTGTGGACCTGTCCCCTCTGATCCCACTCACATCCAAGTGACTGTGTCTGGTTATGGTCCCTGTTGAGGGGACATAAAATACGTGCATGTGTGTGTGCCTGGGGAGGACTTTCTCCCAAATCTAGTTCTCCAGCTTCATTAAAGTCAAACCCAGTGAAGACCCACCCACCACAAGTGAACARAACTGTGTGACTTCAGTATCAGGCTAACGTGACAGCGGGGACAGCTCTTCGGTGGATACGGGTAAAGCTTTTGCTGTTGCACAAGAAGGAAACCCCAACCAACCTCATACCTGGAACCCCTGACGAGCAGAAACCCCCACRTCTGGACACAGAAAAAGCCTCTTGCTGGGGTTCAAAGTTTTCCTGCACCAACCRTAACACTGGTCTGGCCAGTATTGCCTTTTGTTACAAGTGTATGGCACAAAACTTTCCATCACGAATAGCACTGCTTGGTGAACAAAAAGAGCAATTCTCTTTGCCCCTCTGAGGTTTCTTCCATTTTCACTTTAAAAGCTAATACCTCTGAAAAGAAAGGACCTCTTTGTTGAATATCACAGCAAGTGCACCTGCAATCACAGCTTAGTGAGAAACGCAGTGGAAACACGCTATCTCAACACCTCCCATCACCCGGCAGCTCCAAGGGGGACTGTGGAAGACTCGCCTTCACCTCCTCCTGCACAGGTCAACACAAGCRTAACACTTTCTTGGGGCAGTACAGCATTGCCCGTACCGGTTCCCCCCAAAGGAAGCAAAATTGCCCTGCATTTGGTGGAAATCTTGCAAAATAAAAACAAACAAGGGGAGTAAAACACTTCCCGTGTGTCCCGTTAAAGCAGCAGGCTCAGAAAGGAGTGACAGCAGCGGATTTCAAGGGATGCACTGCGTGGAGGGGGGACATGGGGGTATTAGTGTCGGTTTGTGTGCGCCTTCCAAGGCGCTGACTGGAGTCGGGAAGCCAGCCCTGAACACCCATCTCCCTTCAGTCTTGCGGGGAAAGGACATCACAGCTTATTAGGGTCAGATACTGGCATCTTCATAGGAGGCCCAGCTTCTGTCCCCCACCAAAAAGAGGAGTCTGGAACAGCCTGGTCTTTAATACTGAGCTCCGGGAGACGACGCATCCCCAGACACCACGCTCTGGGCAGCCCGGCTGTTGGGAGAGCTTCATGGTCTCCAGGGATGTGACTCTACGAACAAAGACCTAGGACCTGAAAAATAATCACCCAAGTTACTTCTGGCCAGCAATCTGTGCGCAGCCCCTCTCACCACACCACAGTCTCCAGGCTGGACACTGTTCTGCATCATACACTGTGGCTCGAATACTCGGAGGAGTGTTTGCTCTGATGTCCACTGAGCTGGGCTGCAGACTCCTCTTTTCCCTCCTCTRCCATGCTGGGCTCTTAAGACATTTGCTCCAAGGATTTTTAAGGACCCAGCCCTGAATTCCTCATTCTCTCCCTGCTCACTGAGGTGCTAAGTCCCCAGGCACATTTSCAATTTAGACAGACAGAAGGTTGTTCAGTGCAGGTTCTTTTAGCAATTCAGAGTTACTGCTGACAGCTGCARCGGTGGCAGGAAGGTGACCGTTTGCTGAACAGTGATTAGTCCGCTGGATTCCTATTTAACTCTGCTCTACCATCCCTTATCCTTTGGCTGCAGTAAAGGTTTGTGATGACTGTTTCGTGAAGCGCAGAGAGAAAGGACTTGCCCAAAGACTAGAGCACTTCAGTGACAGGGAGATTAGGAGCTTCAGGATCCCCAGATGCCCAGAGCTGTCTTTTGACCTTGCAGCTCCCAGTCAGCATCTGTATTAGCTYCTGGACCATCCAAGCTGTCCATGTCAGAAGAGAAGAGGAGTTTTGTTATGAATTCCTGAGCCCTGTCCACCGGGAAATACTGTTCTCACCCCAGTTTCTTTCCTACTGGTTAGAAGTGAACTAAGCCTTTGCTAAGAAGTCTTTTTTTTTCACATATCCCAAAGCCCCCAGAGTCAAGATTTGCCAGTTCCAGCCCTGAGGTGGGAGGAGGATGCCCCACACCTCTTCTGTTGTAGGGGACATAACAGCACTCAAAGCAGAGCCAGTTTCTTGAAATGGATAAAGACATGAGAAATGATAATGTGGCCAGAAAAGCGATGGATTGTCACCAGCATGGCTCCAACTCCTTTGGAGTCACTCTGCAGGGACATCCAGTCCCTCTTTCAACCAAGCTTAGCTCCTGAGGGACTCTCCTGTCCCTCCTTGAATATCCTCCCATTGCCCTATGCCGGTTACACACAAAGCCCAGCCTAACCAGTTTATCCCCAATCCCAAAGCAGCATCTGTCATGTAACATCAAGTCAGAGCAGGCACACAGCCTTCTGCACAATCCTAAGCAGCATCGATCCGCCTTCTCGGTTTGGGGAAACACTGGCTGGGAAAAATTCCCTTGGGTTCGTTGGACTGGGGAAAACAAAAACAAAACAAAGAATGAGGCAGCAAGGCTGGTTCCAACATTCAATGGTAGAAGAGGGGAAAGGAAACGGGAATCCAAACCAGAAACGAGAGCTAGGGAAAATCTTCCTCCACCTGCTCCCCCAAAATCCTCCTTGACCCAGCAAGATGATAGCAGCATGTTCAGAGTTTCTGGTTGCTGGCTTGGAAAAACCAGCCGCTGTTGCACCAAACCAAGTATTTCAGACGTGCGCTTTCCCCCCTCTCAGTCACTTTATGTTTTCCGAATGTTCCAGTTATAATCTGGATTGTTTTTCTGTTCTAATGACCTATCCAGAGGTGACCTGTGATCGAGAGGTGACTTGGAATCGTGGGGGGATTTCTGAGAGGGGGGTGAGCGAGGGTCCGACACTGCAGGGTGAGGTGGAGGGAGAGGCTGTTTGTAATCTCCTGATTTGTCTGTGTGGAAGGACCGGTAGTGGTCCGAAGGTCCTTGGCCATGGTATCCCATGGGCGGCCTGTGATCAGACATCCGTCGGAAATCCTGCTGGTGGTAGTTCTGAGGCCTGAACTCATCGGATCGTCGACGCTTGGAATCATGGTGGTGCCTGCAGAGAGAAAATGAATGGATGGAGATCAGTTCCCCAAGGAAAGCCTGGCCACCGCGGCCGGGTGCATCGTTGCAAACTCCTCCCAGCCTTCCAGAGATGAAAGGGAATTACCTGTCGTAATAGTCTCGGTGGCCTCTATGGTCTCGGTCACTGTTGTACTGTTCGTATGGCCTCTTRCGGGAGAGGTTATTTGGTCTGTAGTTCCCAGAGCTCCGGTGGGGATCTCCACGAGATCGCCTATCCCCGTAGTGGTGGTCCTTGTACCAGTGCTGCTCATACTGGTGATGCCGCTCCCCACCCCACATCTGGTTGCTGTTGCCACCGTAGCTGAACTTTCGATCCCTCTGCCATTCTCCTCGGTCTGCAATGAGGAAAGCACCARTAAGTGTCTTTCGTACTTTATTTTAAGCCCATTACTTTGCTGAATTCTCAAAAAAATGATAACTATTGCTRTGCCCCTTTAACTTTCTCCTCCCTAAACTATGTGGGCCCAATTTTATTCTTTGAATTTCTTTATCATTATTCTAGCAAATCTTAYTCTGTCCTGTTCTTATACTCTTTTTACCACTATATCATCATGTTTTCTAGTCAGCAATAAGTACAGCGATAACGTATGTTCCATCCCATCACTTTTAAACTTGACCAACCACAAGTCCTGRAAGGATCTGTGTCCAAGAGCAAACAGCCATGAGGTTACAAGGGATGGTTTCTCCTGGCTTGCCAGCGCTCACCTGTGTTGCTGAAATGTCTCTTGTTTGGATGGCTGTAGTTGTCACGYGGGTGCCCGTGCATCTGCTGCTGGGTGTGGGAAGGGGGCAGGTGGATCTTCTGGGAATGAGGATTATGAGGCACGTGAGACTGGGACATCACAGAATCGCGACTGGAGCCTGAAGGCTCTGGGCGGAAGGGCTTCTTCATGCTGGACATGTCCTCCTTCTTCTTTTGTTCCTGCAAGGTGCAAGAGAGGGTTACAGCTCAACTGCTCTTCCACCAAAAGATTCAGACTATGTGAGCAACAGCCTCGTCTGTCAGGCTCTGGATTTGTCTGGAGACTCCCCACGCTGTGGGCCACCCAACCTCTTCGTGAGGGCTTTGTGAGGGCTTTGTGAACCAACCGTGCCCAAGCGTGGTATAAATGGCAAAGGTACAAGTGCGGTGGAGGACAGGAGCAGTTCTGCCCCACGCAGCTCTGCTTCTACATCCTATCTCTACAGGGCAGCACTCCCAGGCTTCTCACCCAAAAAGGCAACTCAACACGACGTGCCACACCAAGCAATAGTCAGAACAGCCAGGACAGCGACCAGTGGTGTTAGGTGAGAGGAGAAATTCCACATGAAAGTGGAGGMAAACGCAACCAGGACTGTTTAGATGCTAAGAAAATGTCAACAACAACAAAGCCCGCCCATAAGAGCCAGAAAGTATTGACGCTTCGAGTGCAACAAGTTTTAAGGACAGCAACCGGAGGGAAGGCACTTCAGATCTCACCTCCTCTTCCTGCGACCTTTTCTTATGAGCCATCTTGTAGAGTTTGTGTAGTTTTCTGGCATCAAATTCTGTGAATTTTGACACAAATATCCATAGGTTCCTAGAAGGACATGAACATTTTCTGTTAATCGCTACATCAGCRGTTTAACTGCCACCTGCTTTCAAACCAACATCAAATCAGTTCTACCCTCTCTGGAAAACAGTCTCAGCCCAGCTCAGGACAGGATGATCAGGAGAGTTGGAACCAAATTCTTCTAAGTAAAATAAAGAGGTTTGCACTGGTTTATCTAACTAAACTAGCTCTGAAATCAATTTAAATGAAACCAGCACAACTCGCAGACAAAACCCTCACCTGAGACTGGTCACGGACCGAGTGGGCTAGMGAATGCAAGATTTTACAGGTTAAATAAGCAGCAAATGGCACACTCATCCACATAAAACCCAGCAGCCTCTGACTACCATTTTAAAATATCATAGACCAGCCAAAGAAAACAAAATGATCCCTCACCTTCTCCATAGCTTGATATGATCCTGGTCAGTGTAGGCTTTAAGGCACTCAGAGATGCGGTCCCCAATTTTTAGGAGGCAGTTGCGTGTGTGCTCCAGCTGTTCTTGAACCGTCAGTCCCTTATCAGGCTTATCAAGTTGCTTCAGTGCTTTTTTCACTGGTCTCATCCTTTCCTTGCACTTGAAAAAGCGACAGAGAGCAGAAAGTGATTCATTTGGCACAGAGCTCTACACTGTTCCCTTGTTAATCAGACAGAGCTGGAAGAAGTTCATTAGCATGAGATATTAGCTTTATCTGACCGTTAGGCAAGGAGAAATCAGCTATGAAAATAGTAATTTGTTAGACATGCTGCAGAAAATAATCAGGAAAAGACRAGAGTCTCTCCATCTCCACTGCCCCCCCTTTCAGAGGGAAACAATTTGCTTTGCAAACTGTAACCGCACACAGTCTGCTCTTGCACTGATCCCACGGCGGCAGGGAAGCGCAACCGAGCATCAACAGGCTGAACCAACAGTCCCAGCTGAATGAGTGCTCACTCAACAGCCTCCCTGCCCATCCCCATCTGCCGTCACTTTAATCTATCGCTTTTACCAAAACTGCAAGACATGAGATGAAAGCACCATCTTTTTCGGCTGTGCACATCAACACTGTGCAGAGACAGTAAATCAGACAGGTTTCTACTGCCTGACTGGACCTTTCATGCACCACASAGGGAAAGTTAAAGAAAAACACAGATAAAAATAACACAGGACCTGCAGGGAKAACACAGATTTTAATTTAGAGAACAGTTTTTGAAAACTGGTATTTCGGCACTTCCCTGCACAAGTCAGGCCAAGGAGAGTCTGTCATGACAACTTTTACTAAAAGGCTAATTTTACAAGCTCTTGCAGCAAACATGCTCTTGCAGGCACGTTTGCTGCAAGAACATTTACACAGCTAGGGAAGTGCTCACAGCTCTGACAACTCCGTACCTGCTACAGCCATACAAGGTCACCCTCAAAACTCTCCTGTATTTCCCCACCTGGAAGAGCCCCAATGGCTCCTTGGCTTCTACAGGAGAGAGACTGCCACATAAGGCTGCAGGGTCTTCTGTAATCCTGGGCTGTCAGATGAGCGGTGGGAACTTAYCAGCTGAAGAAGAGAGCCCTCTGCACGCTCTCTTGACATGCCGCCCTCCCCTGCCCTGGCGTCGCTGGCAGAGGGAGGGGATAACGTGCATTCACGCAAARCTGAAGTTTGAAGAGGGTTATCTGAACCCTTTAACAGTGCAATTGCTTGGTGAGAATCAGGAGCTGGAAGAGCTTTGAAGTTTCTTCCAGTTGAAGTGCCATTTACAGCAGTCAGTTGGTAGGCACAGAGGAGGCTGGTGGACAGCTCTGGTACAGGGTTGTTCTGCCATGCTCTCAGACCGGCCAGAGGAAATCCCTGTGGGGCATTCTGCTCACACCCTGACACCTAAAACACGTCCTTGGATAACGTGCAAGTAAACCCCAGCTGCCTTACTGGGCTCTCTGCCACTGCCCTCCCACCTCCCGAGGAAAATACTCACTATGCTGAATGTTTCTTGGTCCAGATCATCGTCCTCGTCCTCTCCAATGGGGATCGGTTCGCTCCCTGCTGTAATGTGGACGGGACCTTGCGATCTCTTCCCTTTACTTCCAGATTTGGCTTCACCGCTTTTAGGCTTTACAAGGACAAATTACACACATCACATGATGAGCCAGACTGCAGGATTCAAGTGATCCAACTAACAACCTCCACACTATTGTTACTGGCAGTTGTTAAACCCTGGGCACCGCTCCTACAACTTTCCTCCCAAGACCTCAAACTGTTTAGCTGCAATGCCTCTATTTAGCTTTACATCATCCCTGAGGGAGTAGAGAGAAATCAGAGCCAACATTTTGGACATGAATACGATGTTCGTACTCATGGAGAGAAAAACCAACGTTGAAGACTTGGGAGAGAGGTTAAGCTAAAGAATATATGTCCCTTGCAAAGGACAGAGCTCAGAGTAGTCACATGTCTATGAGGATCTGCAACTTCATGTGATATAACTAGTCCTCAGACCCTCTGGAAAGCAACCTCAAATCATGGCCTGTTGGTGTAAATTTTGACTTATATGACTTATCTGCAGTCAAAGCCTTTAGAGTCAAAGTCATACCAAAAAATCACGGGAAAGCAAACTTTCCCCTATATATATGCAACAAAGCTTCTTGGTTTGCACTTACGACCTCAGTGTCAAAACACACTGGGCATGCAGTACATACCTGTTCCTTGGACAGGTACTTCAGGTCATTATTATAGAAGCTTTACCCCCCTTCCAATTTGAATCCAGCCTCAGGGCTGTTGCACCCAAAATTCAAGGGACATTTTAGTCCACAACATAGCATTGATGTTGAAACACTCATTCTGGTGACTCCTGAACAGCGACAAGGACAACTTACAGTCTTGATGGTGTGGACAGTTAGGTTATTTGGGGCAAGTTTAAATTAGAGGGGAACACAGACAAGGAGCTACCAACTCTGTGATAAATCACAGCTGAACAGAACTTTGATCTGAGTGCTCCAGGCTCTTTCCTCCTTTCCTCCTTAACATCAGCTATTTGGCCATACCGCTGTCACAGGGACAGCTGTACTTTAAAGGCAGTCTGACAAAATCTCTTCCTTTTTGCTCACATTCCATCAAGCTTTTGGATATATTGCCTTTTCTACTTTTTATTGCAATTCTTCCCAATAAGAATTCAGGAGGGCTGAAAAAGGCATAAGACCTCACCCCACAGTGCTTCATTGATGTCTCTTCAGAGAGGGCCTTTAATGAATCGTAAGTCTCATAGCTTGCCCTTCTGCTCAGAGACTTTCCTATCTCTTAAACTGCTCCTGAGAATACCGCATACCTTCTCTTTCTTGTCTTTTGTCTTCTTTTTCTCTTTATCACTTTCCTTTTCTTTCTTTGTGGTTGTCTGTTTTTCCTTATTCTCTTTGTTCTCTTTCTTCTTCTGTTTCTTTTTTACTGGGCTCTTTTCCAAGCCATCCTCCTAGAAAATCAGTCACAGCACAGTCAAAATTGGAGTCCCCTCCCCCCCMTAAAACTTACGTCCTCGAAACAGAGGCAATTTTTAAGGTCCATCCAAATTTGCCCTCACACCTCTTTAACCAGACAGCAAGCCCCGCTTAACCAGCTGCAATCCACCCAACCATTGACAAAAGGGTATAAAAAATAGACGAGCCCCAATCTGTAACTAGCTGGCAAACTGTAGATAAGCACTGCTTTCCTATGCCAGCTGCGCTCGAGAACTCTCAGCCCCTAAGGTAGATACTGATCAGCACATGAACAAAAAGCCTTAGACTACAAGCCAAACCACTCAAAGACAGAAGGTTTTCTAAGCAACAGCATGACCTTGGTAAACTCCAGCTTCACCACTGGCTGACGTACTGAAAAGGAGAGGGGAAACAATTCTTCTTTCTCTTCTTTATAAGGGCAACAGACTTTGTCCTGAGACAACCTTTCCTCCAAGTCAGTATGTGGATGTGTGTGGCCATTCCAGGATCCCCCAAAACACTTAAAGCACTAACCTAAAAGAGTCATTGGGAAAGGTCCTTCTTTCACCCTGACAGCTGTATATATGTTTTGGTGAGTTTGCCAATCTCCCGTGGGAATGCACTCTGTAGTGCCCTCTGACTCCACGGGGCGTTTGCTAGGGGTGCTTCTCAAGGTGAGCTTCTGCAGTAACAACATAGCTCAAGGAAACCTGGAAAAGCCACTATCCACCAAGTTGACTCACCTTGACTTCACCTTCTTCTGACTGGTTGTCTGAGTGCCGAGGAGAGGAGAGTTCATTCCCATGCTCATCTTTGACTTTGGGAGCCTTGTTCTCTTTCTTTACTCGTGGTTTCCTCTTCTTTAGCTTGCCCTGGTGAAAACACAGAACAAGTCAGGGCAAGCAAATAGCTACAGCTAATTCCTGGGGACATACCCCATCCCCTGAACATCTTGCAAACAGCCACAGGTCCTGCAGGGTGGCAGGAAGCCTGATGACCTGAGTCCTTCATTAAGTGTAATAATTAATTACTTTTCCCTTACTAATTAGCATTTCAGTATCACAATGCAATCACACAACAGACAAGTCCATATTCTTTCACGTAGATAATGCTCAGTGACCTGGGAACACAGGCTGTCTCCYGCCATCAGCCAGCCACTCATCCTGAAACCCCCAGAACCAAGCAGCCTCATCTCACCTCTTCCCCATCTTTCATGTTCTCTTTCTTGTCCAGATCTTTCTTCAGCAGTTTCAGTAGATAATCAACTCGGGTCTGGAGCTGTTTTCCCTGAGGTTTCTTATCTGTCTCAACAGGTAGGATCTTTGATAAAGAAGAAAAAAAAAAACAAAAACACACACACCCACATGCATCTATCAAACCTTGACAAAAGAGATGCACGCAGTAGCAGCAGTCCTTCCAGCCCCAGCAAAGGCTTGGAGATGCTGCACCTTCTG